>JAMPIV010005958.1:0-24125 GCA_024509875.1 Oreohelix idahoensis
AAAACCTCAACATCCCCAGTCTGTGAAGAAGTTAAACATGATATGCAATGAAGATTATAAGCCTTTAATGATTCAGGATTGGAATATACAGCAGTTGTTTTTAATTGCCCTCGCTTGGTTAAAACCTTATCAATATACCACAGAAAAAAGTGGAGATACAGGGCATTGATTAAAGTGATCATCATGCCACCACTCACTTCATACAAGGATAAATGTCAGAACTCGCTATGGTGGAAGGAGTGATTAGTGCAGCATGGTGATGATCCTAATTACCCGCTGTGTTAGGAAAAAATATGTTTTTCCCAGTGAACCCAATAAAACCTGTGACTCAAGTCTATACACTCCAGGTCGGTCAACCCCTGGAAGAAAGGAGGGAAAACCACTTAATATTCATCCCGAAAAAGATAAAAAAGCCCAGGCTAAAGATTGATCATTTAAAACCATCTTTGGGAAATTTTGCCCAGACAGCAATAACCCCCCCCTTCCCTAAAAAGACAGTTCTATTTTGAAGTAATGGATGTCTTTTACCAAAAGCTGAAGCATGATCAAAAAGGGAATAGGACAGTTATAACTTTTTTGCCATTGTAAGTTATTCGGTAAATAACTCAGGCTAATGGAATAACCACATGATGTATTCAGGGAGTGAGAGGTGGGAGCGTGTGAGTGAGCAGGGAAAATTGGTTACCTACACTGTCATTCAAGAGCAATGCTGGTGAAAAAATTATTGAGCCAGGTATTGCTGAAAGACATATTTCAGTATGGTGGACCCGTCTGTGTCACAATGTAGCATAGGAGATATCCTCCTCATGTGGTAAGAAAACTCAACAGGACCGTAGAAACGCATTGCGGTGAAAAATAAGCGCTATGCGGACATGAAAATTAAAAAGGATATACGGTAGTAGCCATAGGGTGGTAGGACATGGCACCTTCTCTTACCCAGTCTTTGCCAATAAACCTAGTTTACCATGACAACTTCTAACGTCTCTCCGTAAAGAGAGAGGCTCTATGATTTTTCAATATGGTCACTCTACTTGAATGTGTGACAATTTATAATTAGAAAGAAGATAAGAAGTTTTGGAAATATGGAGAGGTAGAAAGAAAAGATTGTACAACTATAGATGCTGATAAGGAAGTACTAGAAATATGACAATAATAAATCTTATTAGTGAGGCTAACAAAATAAAAGCTGAAGCTAAAAGATTACAAAATAGATGCTGGTAAGCCTAGAAAGATTTACAAATAGAAGGCTGGATAAATGTAAAAAACTAATTGAAAATTACAACTAAGAAATTGTCTTTGTAATGTTATCAATTAATATATGAAAAGAAAGATAAGAAGTTGGGAAACAGAAAAAATATTGTACAACAAATTATTGCCTGATAATGAAAAGTCTAAAAGTAATTACAATTAGAAGTTGCTATGTATTTGAGGTCGACAACGGAGCACCAGCACAAATATGTTTCTGTGAATTCTTGGAACTGGCTATAACAATAGAAGTAGAGGGTTTAGATCAGCAAGCTTTAGAAACGAAAAATGGCGGGGCAAACTCCCAGAAAAATTGGGAAGTGTGATGAGTGGCAAATTGGCAAGATGATCAGGCGAGGTCTGCGAGCAGTTTCAACTATACGGCTAAGTAAAATTTAGCATTCATTGAGGGCAGAGCCGGCAACAGTGGTAGTTTGGTCTGGCCGCTACACAAGTCCCAATGTAAGTTAAGAAATGTACGGAACAAGTACTGAAGAATATAAATTATTATAGCCAATGCTACAGGAGAATTATTAATACTTGGTATTGAGGATAGATTTTTTGATTTTTCGGCTTTCCCCATTATAAAATCCATGATGTATCGCTCCAGGAGGTATTAGCTTATAGAAACCCCTGGTGAACATAAGGCTCTTGTGTCACCCGCCACTGATTTTTTGGAAATATATCTACAGATAACAAGTCACTAGTGTTTAATCAAGAATAAAGGTGGTATTACAAATTCTTGTCAAGCTTGTAGGGTTTCAGACTCATTGCTGGGCTGTGAGCACCGTCGAGATGGTTACAATGAGTATCCATGTTTAGGATTATGCTATGTCCATGTAATATTGTTAGTGAAAGATTTTTACTCCGAGTGTTTATACCCAAATTGATACAGTTTCACCCTATGTTCCACTGATCAACCCTTATCATGTTTACTGGCATGCTATCACCTAATAGGTTGGATAGATTTGACACCTCATCCTTATTGGGAACCTTGAGTTTTGTTTTACATGGGTTAACATTTTCTGTTTTTGTATTTAACATGTTCATTAGAATTAAGGGGACGTGGAGCCGTATGGGAGTAAAAAGTTTGTAAATTGATACGTGAAGTTATCATATGTTAAGGTACAGTGTAAATTGATAATTCAGTTGAATTATGACAGTGTGTTATAATTTTGACAGCTGCAGCATCATGTGCGTGTTTATTAATACAACATTGCGAGTTTTAATCCCTAGTATCTCAAGTTTTGAGGCTAATTTCTGAGAGTAGTGTCCTACTTGAAGTCACCCTCACCTGCATTTAAACCAAGAAGAAAATGATGGCAGAGTTGATACCCCATATTGAAAGAATGGTTACGTGATTGTGAAAAATCCAGATAAGAAAGTTCCAACAGCGGGTTGTTCCTCTTTTTTGATTGGAGGTCTCTGTCGGGAAATGAAAACGTCTGTCACCTCACATGCACGAATTCTAAATAATTCTGACCTTACCGCGCACCATACATTGAGATAAAAGAATAAAATACAGTCACTGACGCAGTTGAAAACGCATTTCTTTGTTATCTGATGTTTAACTAATCATCGCCTGGTAAAAATAAAGATGGCAAGACAACCTATCTGTGTAACCTGATTAACTTCGGAATTGGTACTACCATCATTTTATGAAGATAATTATCCTTACTTTAAAAATTAGGAAAGGGTGCCAACCCAATATTAATGGGAATGTTACTTCTTCTACGTAAGTAATAATTAATAGGACTTATTACCATACCTATACATAGATAGAAGGACGGGATAAATCTTAGGTTTAATGCACTCTGAAGCTTCAGGTTGTCTCACTAAGGATTTCAGCCCATTTAAAACTGATGCATACTATAAAAATGCAATTTTGGAAACCTAAAAGATTATAGGGACATACATATATACAAGCCTAATTCCCAAGTATAATTTAATAAGCTTTGATGAGGAATAAAAATCGCATCATGAAATAACGCAGATTAGGGAATTTTAAAAAGTTATTTTTTCTTACAGTTGTATTTGTACGTAGTAGGCTAAAAAGGCACCCACATTTTCTGATCCCGTGATTTACATTCTTCGGGATGCCCATCTCGTACGTCCGAGGATTCACACTAGTAGGAATAGATTGGGACCTAACGAACTCGGTAAGTGTAAACTTAGTTATTTTGAAAACACGAGCGAGAGGATTGGGGAAAGACAGTGAGCGGTGGCGAAAGAGATGAGCAGACGTTTAAGGCGGCAAGTGTTTTTGGCCCTTCTGTATCCTGTTAGCTAGACCATAAATCAAACCATTAAGGTGCTAGTCTGTGTTTGCCTAGATGGTTAAGAAACAAATGTGTTAATGGATATATATATTATATTTACTATTATAATAATAAATTATATAAAATATATTATATATATATATATATAAGTATTTTTATTATATAAAGTTTATTAGATATAATGTTCCCCATGGGCTTGATGCGAGCCGCGGAACTTTTGTCTTTTCACAAGGAATCCGTGATTACTGGAAACAAAGGCGGGGGCATATGGTATCTATATTGTTTGTTGCCGGGGCAGCGCGGAAAGTACGCGGCGCTAGTCGTGATTGGGAAGACGTGCAATCATTAGAGAAAAACAAATCTGCTGTTGCCCTCTTAAGACGCCAGCTAAGGCTTTGATGGCCTTACCTGACTGCTTGGTCCCGGTCCTTTGGCTAAGGGACGAATTAAGAATATAAATATATATTAAAATTTATTATAAAATATATATATATATATATATATATGTGTGTGTGAGTAATTAAATTATTTGAATTAATACTTTATCTGTTTCGATATAAACGTGAGCGTGCGTCGCAGTGCGAGTGTTGTAGGAAATGGACAGTATCGGCATGCTGAATGCAACTTACAGGCTCATGGGTAAATCTGAGAGGCAAAGCACCGCCCTTCGGAAAAAATATTTAAAATATTGAGAAATGATTGCCAAAGTACGACTGAAGGGTTGATGAATGTAAATTGAAGAAGTTATTTTTCTAGAATTGAAATTAGACACCTACCAGGAACATAAAAAGGAAAGAATGAAAATTGATTGTAGTCACTGGTATTAATTTTATGCGCCGAATTACTTTATTAGTTTTTATTATCGCAGACCGATGAGGATGTGATATTGAGAGATGAAGCGAATCATGGTAATAGACGAATGATGATTAAGAAGATAATAATGTTTTTAAAATTATGATTGCACAATTGAAATTAAAATGATTGGATTGCAACTATATACTGATAAACTATTGTGCATTCCGTTATCACGCTTAGTCATGAAAAACGTCCCCAATCGTCGTCCCCATCTGTGGTCCGAAGCGTCGTGTGTGAGTATGGATATAGGCAAATACAAGGGATTAGCGTTTTACCCTTTGTTTTGCAGTTTTAGTCATATAAACTTTGAAAAGCCTACATCAAATATAGCAAGAAGGCTCTCATTCTTAATTTACAAACGTATGCAGTGCCCAGACTAAAGTAGAGAGCTCCGCGGCCATAAGCGTAATGTAACAGTGGAAGTATTTTTCATCACACTAATATTTGGTGCCCGCGATCGGGGGGGTGAGTTAGCCATCTGCAATTGATCTCAGTTAATCTGTTTGACTCGTCATGGGCAACTGTTATAGCTTATTCATGGTGCACCAAATAGTTAACACAATCCCAGTTTTTTTGTAGTAATGAACAAAAAGCCTGTATAGTGAGCTTCAATTAACTTGTATTAATAACACTAGTAATTGTCATATTCGATTGTAGAGAATAGCCCAAGCCAATCTAGAAGGGTCTACAGCATGAAAGACATCATAAATACAAGTGAAAAAACATTGTTTGACGGTTATTATTGTATTTAAGTTTGATTTAAATATGGAGAAGAGAGAGAGAGTGAAGTATGATTGATTTAAAGAGAATACATTTTTCCCAATTATTTGTTTTTCCTTATGATTAAATTTGTGAAATATTCACCCAGATAGACCTTCTTAACAGGTTCATTTAAGTTTAGATTTAGCAGTTCTGTTTGATGAATTTAGTTATATATAAATACGCCCTAGAATGAGTTCAGAAAACACTATTAAAATATCATAATCCACAAGAGGAGGTATCCAGGAGAGGTAGTCAGTTTAGTGACTCAGAGATACTACATCACCATCTTCTGATCTTCTCTTTTGAAACTATACATAGCTTGGACCCTACCTTTTTTTTCCTATACCACCCTTACTCCTCATGTCAGATGAATGGGGTTGAAATACTGAAAATACCAGACTCTTATCTGGTCACTATTCTGGTATCAATTCTGATACGACCTGTATGTCCAGGATATTCTTATTTTTTTAACATAACATCTTAACCTCTCGCGACAGATTGCGTTTTATGGGACCATCTCTCCGATACTTTCTCAACGATTGCCATCAGGTAATCCCTTTTATGCTGCTGATGGAAGTGCTTGCAGAAAAGAGAGTAAAAAGCGCGATTTTTAGTTGTCTTTCGGTGGGATATTTTTGTTCTTTTCTTTTATTTTATTTAATATTTTTCATATTTATGTTTGTACACTACAATATCTGATCTTTTTTTTTTTATTTATTTTTTTTCTACTATCTTGGTCCGGAAGATTCTCCACGCTTAAATTTTTTGATTCATATTTCAGCTTTTTTTTATGAATGACTTACTAATATCTAATTTCCTTTTAGCCTTATTCTTTTTGTTTAGTAGGATGTATTTTTTAGTACCCATCCAGTTGCATCGTTTATTTTTATGGCTTTTTTTACCAACGGTATTGTTTTCCTACTGTCATTGAGAACCTGGTATGTGACCACACACTCTGTGCCACATGAGTGAGAGTAAGTGATTGCCTCGTTCACAGTACCCCAATGCATTTGTTTTTTCCACTATACACCGTTTATTTTGGTCTGATTGGCAGTCTAGCCTACCGTACTATGCTGGTAGGGATGTGATGGTTTGATGTTGTTACTTATTCCTATGGGGGAATTAGCATTTTTAAACTGTATGTAGCCGTCCCACATATGTATGTTATAACCATAAGTGCTATGACTATTTTTTTAATAATGGATTGATAAGCTTATTTTGTATTTCAGATGTAAGCTATAGATATGTTAAGTACCAGCAGATCTCCCTGGGAAAAAATGGCAAACTGTGTGCCTCACCAGTTCATGTGATACATATGTAGCATTGTGGTACACTGTGCTTATAGAGATATAACAACAAGTAAAGTGAAGCTATAACGAGGACTGCTTTTCAAACAAATTCATAGTTAATGGCTCACCGTACCAGACAAATGTCTTGGAAATTAGCATTTGTAACTAGCAAGAAGATATACAGAAAACTTGCTGCTTTCTTTCAAGTAGATTGTTCAGAGGTGAACAGAGGAGTATGGAAAAGCAAGTTGCAATGATGCTACCGCGAAGTCAGAAGATGACATGGGTTAAATCCATTCGAGTCCCGCCACTAAAAACTGGAAGGAAGTGGAGAATGGAATTAATGCTGTTTTGATGCTGCCGCAAGAGTCCGCTTATAGTGAGAGGGAGGTAATCGATACACCACTAACAAATAGACTGGAGATTTGGTCCATGGATACATCCGCTAGTGTTCCAAGCATCAAGCAGGGAGGCGCATACCGACATTGTAGTATTCTATAGTGAGATACTGTATGAGACGCTTATAGAATGATAAGTTTTTGGAGGTTGCAAAATAGCAGTGCAAAGGCAGTGTCCCCAAAGGCAAATAGAAGGAGCCCCTGCAGAGGTTCCTTGAACATAGTAATAGTATATATTGGTATAATAGGTGACAACCAATAGGCGTTAGTTGACTCAGCCTTCGTTTGTTAGATCAATGTTAATTTTTAGACCCCCCCCCCCCCCCCCCATGCTCGGAGGCCGTCGGGTCACAAACCTGTGAGCATGTGGTGAAATGTCGGATGAGAGAGTCAGATGGCCACGTCACTTGTGGCCACGTGAGAGCAGCAACAATTGGAACAACTAACATTAGCTGCGCAAGCACGTTGAAAGGATATCATTAGGGCCAATGGGCGTATATTACTTGTCGCCTAGTGGCGCCACAATTAATATTTCTATAATGATAGCTTTGCTTTAGCATACATATATACCCTGGCAGAGTATGAAATGGCCGGATAGCAAAGCCCATTGCATGATCGACCATCAAAAAATACATACTTTTTCGGAGATATAGGGGTTCAGGAAAGTTTCGGAAAGTCTATGCATCCCAGGGTGACCTGAGCCCAACCAGGGTACAGTGTATACCAGTAAGCTCTTTTACCATCCTCTTCTTTGACTGTTTCTAAACGATCTGGGAAGATGGCGTAGACTTACCTGGTACCAGAGGGCTTAGTTCAGAGAGAGGGGGTATCCTAGAATAATCGCGGAGTAACGGACGCCGGATATATTGCTTTATCATCTTTCCATACAGCATTTCGACTTCAGGTTAATACCGAGATTGAACTGACCGTTGCCATTTGAATCCGCGATTGACGAGTCAACATTTCGATTCAAAAGCTGGCCAAGTTATGAATGATCTGGTGTCGTGCTCGTTATGCTGTGATACGAGGTCGGAGGGACGTGACAGAGTGTGAGTTCGAGCAGGCATGCACATGGGTCATTGGCTGTTGATGGTGTGGCGACAAGTGAGACTTGCTGAGGTGCTGTCATCAGTTGTATGATTTATTGAATAATCTGAGTGTTGTGAAGGGGTGACCGTGGCTCGAGAAACAATGGGCGCTGGTGAAGGGGCTTTGCAGGGGGGAAACTGCCGAAAAGGAATCAGGTGCAAGGGGGGCTGAAAGAGGAACAAACCGCAATGGTGCAATGAAATTGATCGTGTACCGGAAAAATGTCTGTCGGTACAGAAAACTACCAGCATATTTTTTCTATGTCCACATGTAACGTTGAGAATTATTTTCAGTGTACTGGAATGTAAGTGGTTGTGACTGACTATCAACAAGCGGTGTATATTATACGAGGTGTTAGGCACAGGAATTTTTCAGATTTGCTAAGCCGCAGTGGCTATCCCGGAGCATCCGGCTTCGCGCAGGGTGTGTCGTGTCCCTATCCATAGTTTTGTGCGACGTTGAACAACGAATTAAATTTTGTCGTACCTCGTGAAATTTTTTTACTTTGGGGGGCGACAGATTTGCCTCCAACGGCTTTGCGGAGGTTGTTTTGATTTTATAAAGTTTCTATCCAAAGTGAAATGAAATTCCCATTTTTCGATACAAGACAACAGAGAAGCTGAGAATAAACACTTGGTGAGTCCCATGAAACCAAGTGGGCCCAGTGCTACACCCCCTTAGCGTGTAAAAGGAGTTATACTGGGCCCGTGTAAACAACCTGGCTTTGTGCCGATGTGGGAAACTCTTCTTGATGATCAGGTTGCCCTCCTGTTTGTAGGGGATCGCTCTGGTAAATGGAGTTTTTCCCTATCAATGTGTTCTATCCATCTCCAATGTCTTCTTCTCATATCTTGTTCTACTGCCACTTGTGGGTGTGCAGGGTTCTTGTCATATCTCTTGTTCTATCCTGCCATGGGGGGGGTTGTTCTGGGTTCTTGTCATCACCAGCGGTGTCCACGAATAAAATGGGGGGGGGGCTTCAAAATAAGTATGGGGGATAAACAGATTAAATTTAAAACATGCAGAGCTTTTCTGACAATAAAATTTTATGGAGGTCTTTTTCTATGGTACTCTTCCTCTTTTAACTTGGTACGACAGGTTTAGGCCGTGGGCGAAACATGTCGCTTCTGACAACTTGTCAGATTCTGTTTCTTGTGGTTCTCAGGTGCAAAAAGGAAAGGGAAAAAAAAAAAGAAAATACAATTTCTATTGCTGAACAATACGAAAATCTTCAACTGTGTTTAATTGTTAAGTTTCCAGTGCTATGTGTATGGCTTTTATAACATACCGGATTATGTAACAACAAAAAACAACGGGTACCAGAAAATTCTATAGTATACTTCGTTTATAAACGGGTCGGTGCTATGCGGTAGAATAGAAGGCCGACTTACCACAAAGTTTTGAGTAAGAGCGGAGGTAGAAGTCGACAAATACGTTGAATTGATGACCAGAACCAGAACAAGTTGCCCAATTGGAAAATCAAGATTTGTGACAAGCCAGATCGCTTGCGATGGATAGACACAACTATTTAGGGAAATCCTGTTGATGATCATTTACAAGGCAGATCCTTGTTTCTGGAATCGCATCAGGAATAAAAGAAGGCATGAGGATAGACCAAAAACCACATGGAGATGAGGCTGAAATACAGATTGTATAAAATGTATATGGGAGAATTACAAGTGACAGAAACTTGAGCGGATGGCACATATGGACATGGAAGACCTGGGGGTCATGTTCGGAGTTAATTTATTGAAGGTCCCTATGCAGCGCTTGGCTGGATTTAAAGGGTATTTGATTGATGTTTGAACATTGTGAACTCTGACGCCGTTGATGCTATCCGCAACTGTCCACGACAGTCTTCAAGGTTTATTATGTGAGCGATAGGGAGTCCGAGTTGGGGCAGGGTGAGGAAGTAGTAATGGTGTTCCATTAGTTTGTACAATGTGTTGCATGAAGTGGAGACCATGCGTAGTTTAGTTACATTAGGGAGGGCAGACGTCATTCGTTATGTTTTATCTGCGCTTGTTTACCCTCTATAGTGACTATTAGGCAGATATGTTTATGCTGTATCCGCAAAGTGTCCCCCAGGGCTGGTTTGGCGTTCATACGCTGGTAGGCTTTCAGTTGGTCGAAATTTGCATTAGGGGGGAATTATCGGTATAGGTGATGCGAGCTGTGGTGTTGTACCCAATATGAAAAGACAGGTTGGTTCTCAGGCTGGGATATTTACATACTACTAGTTCTTTTTATGTAGATCCGTCGTTTTTGGTTTTTGTATTTGTAATGTTTGTTTTTTGTAAGTTTTGTACAAACTTTGGCATTGTGATTTCTGAAGCATAAAATAAAAGTAATCTACAAAATTTAGATTTAATTTTAATAGTTGTCCTATTCCTTTTATGGGGGGTTCATATACAGTTATATGTTTCAAGGAGGGCGTATGCTACATAAACTGTGTTTCAAAACATATCGACATTCTGATAGTATAGATGTAATTATATACTATATTTTCAAAAAAAAAGAAACGCAACTTTTTTGGTGTTAAACTTTTTAAAAAGATATATCGCTGATTTGACATCAATCAACTTATCGGACTGTTCCCACCTGGTCTATTAACTATCAGGAAAAAGTTGATTACTCCTAAATTATACTTCACCTCAGTGAATTCCGTGAGGTCATGTAAAAGGAGGTCAAGGTCAAAAGCAGACAATTTTTGGTACAATAACTCAGTTAAAAGGAATTTCATGAGAATAGGTGGCGCCTGAGTGGAGAAAGCGATAGAAATAATTCAATTTACAACTATTCTGACCATATTATTGAATGAGTAGTGTAAAAGATTGACATGATTCTTCTAATGAAGTTCAGTTGAAAATTCAATGCGCAATTAGTAGGCTCATGTCTCACTACATGAACAACGACTAAATCATCCATTGGGACGTTTACAGACTGTAGACAGTCAAAAAGATAGTGGCCATGACAATTTAATGTGTGGGTTAGAAGCTGGACCATTAGTTTGCCGTTTTTGGAGGTTGGAGCTAATTCAAGAAACTGGCTCCATGGGGGTGGTACAGACCTGCCGCTGCAGTAAGAGATCCGGAGTAATTAACGTCTGAGAGCAAAGAAGCGATATGCAGTCATTACTAATGCTGTTGATGGGGATGATTCCACCTCATGAGGGTATTCGTACTTTGCATTCTGCGATCCTACACAGGCCCTAGTCAATTGTCAGCAGCCTCGTCGATGAATTTCAAAAGTCAAACGGAAGTCGGAGGAACTAGCTTGCACGACTCCTGGAATATAATTGTGGGCTAGAAGCGATAAACCCTACAGTAGTGAGGGGGAGACGTTTTACTGTTCCTTTACGATATATTATAACGGCATCGCCAGAACCGGGAAAATGGCATTGGGCAAACCATGCGTGTGTTGTCAATGTACCGTGTGGAATGACTTGATTACGGTTTTGGTTATTAGGTTGATGGAATCAATTTTTGTGCTCTAGCGTACTCAGATAGACGGAAGAAGATCGTTTTTACCGCATGAGTACCGTGAGCTGTGTTTGTATTTGATGTCTCCTTTTCTACATGGGATTTTGAGTTTGTACGTGCTGTGGGTTGAACGATCAGTAGTTTCATGGGGACAGAATATTGAACTTTCTGTGTTTGAAATTGAAGGATGTTACGCCTGTAATTATGGCCCAAGATAGATTACATCTTAGCTGAAATGTCCTTATCGTCCTCACGTATCTCTTGTCCACTTTCTAAGCTGCACGAGGGATCAAATTTTCAGCTAGGGGTAACGCTTCGACCATTGGAAATCAAATTGTGTCAGAACATTATAACAAACAGTTTTATGAAGTTTTGCGACAGGATATTGGCAGGTTATTTTCCTCTAGGCTTGAAACTATAGCAGCGTCCCAAAATAAACAAAATCCGTGCCAATAAACCATGTCAACATAAAACCATTAACCCCAAAGAACATTTTATGGATGAATAACACGGGAAGACGACTCCACCAAGCGAGACGTTAGGCTCCAGCCAATCTCCACCAATTGTCATCTTGAACTGCGTGAGAAGGATAAAAGATCAAAATGATCAGAGCAGGTCTTAAGCAAAAGCTTTTAAGTATCGGTATTTCACATTTGATTCAATGTTTTAGATTGTTCTTTGATAGATGTACTTATTGTATGGATGCCACTGTACACCATGACTTGAATTTTTTGCATCTACAGTCGGTTTTTTTATTAAAATCGTTTGGTACCAAATTTATTCTTTAATATCTTATTTCGTTTTGCAGAACTTCCCTCTCAAAAATTATTTTTCTTCTGTCGGTAAGTATTGTAACAATTAAAAATCGCCCTTGACACGATATAAATAACATATTTTTATGATATCAAGTGGTTTTGATAATTATGTGTTCCAGGGATTAAAACCAATTGCAAATAATAGTTTAAAGTTTTAATGTTTTGTAAAAAAACATAAATATAATAAGTACAAAATTCACAGTATAGCGTTTAAAAGGTTGATAATTATCAAGCTGATAACCTTACCAATTGTTGTTTGTAATTGAAGTGATATTAAATAAAAATAATGATGTGTTTGTGAAAAAGAATTGAAAATTAATTAATATTTTAAAATTAAATATTTTAATGTTGTTCTGTTGAAGTTTTTTTTTGACTAGAAATGAGAATAAGTCCAGGAAAAATTTGATTAAAAGTAAGAGCGCTTCTCCTGAAAAATAAAAAAAAGAAATCTAAGTTAGTTGTGGTGATGTAATAGTTGTAAGTTGAACTTAAGGTTAATTTTAATTAAAACATGTAATAGTTGTTACGCTAAAATAAAGAGAGAGCAATTATATTATCATATTATAATAATATAATATAAGTAATTTTTTAATTAGATTTGTTTTTTTAAGTATTTAAAATGACTGTTGTTTGAAAAAAACCTAAAATTGTGTGAAAAAAAAAAAATAAATTACATATAATTTTTACTAATTGGAATTTTTTAAATAACACTTATTTTTTTCCCCACCGTTATTTTATCCCCCAATTAAAAAACCAAAACAAGTGCGTCCTGGATTCCCTACGAAAGGGGGGGAAAATTTGTTCAACTTCTGGACGAATGTATTTTTAAACTCCCCAAAAATGTACATACTAAAAATTTACTTTTACGAAACAAATTGTGTAGTCTAATCATGGAGTTTAAGTGGGGATCACGTATTATAAATCAGCGCATTAAAGAACCCACATTGGATCCCAAACCAATCATGAACCAATAAAATACTTTTACGATTAGCTAATTTTTATATTATTTTTATGTTATGACAGATTAATATGTACACGGAGAACAAAAGAAAAACTTTGAAAGATTTTTGAACATAAAATTTTCCACTTAATATCTAGGGGCTTTGAAACATAAAATTATTATCACAATAACAGTTGTTTCACTGCTCTGGCTTTGGTGAAGGTAATCCATTAGCACAAAACACAGAAAAATGGTAAGTAAAGTTTGGTGCCTTGACCACACAGGAAGTTGTTCTCATGTAAACAGTGAACAAACTTGTGGTGTCGGCACCAAAAAGCACAACTTTCTTACTTTTTCTGAGAGTGTTCCCGGTAATGGAGGTTACCTTCACAAAAGAAGCAATTGAAAACTTTAATTGTGATAATCCTTAAATGTTAATGTTACATAGTCCCTTAGAAAAGTGGAAAATTTATGTTCAAAAAATTTCAAGTTTTTCTTTTGTTCTAGTGCCCATGAGCGATTTTACTTTTCATAACGCTAAACATGCAATAATAAATATTATCGCTAGAAATCCGGTATATATATATTCAATCTTGTCCATGCCTCGCGATTTGTTCATTAATTTTATAGTATAATACGACAGTGTGATACTTAACAGTCATGATTATCGTACACACATTTTAAGTTATTAATAAGTAAATTATGTATATGTACAATTTTTTTGAGTCTTAAAATCATAAATTTACCAGGGTACGCAGAGCCGCTTTAATAATAAATTATCGGAGGGAATTTCAGCCGACGTCAACTGTGTTTTTTTTTTTTGGGATTGTAAAGGGAAACAATCGGAGACCCATTAAAATATCCATCATGTGAATTATACGTAAATTTAGCTTCAACAAATTATTAGTTTAAGTTCACCAAAAGTCTTAACTCTCTCAAATATAGATCTTATTTAGTTTACAGAAACAATCCCTAATGGACGCCATGAAATTATTGCTTAGCGTAAATAGTACATTTTTATTACGACTTACTGTAGTCGACCATGCGAAGCCATGGGGATGTCCTAGCTTCTAGTTTCGCAGGCTTAAGATGCTTTGTAAGAGAGAGAGAGAGCGCCATACTATTCGAGGAGGCTATCTGCAGTCTTCGCCTACCGGGCCCTTGTTTCGCTGTCGACCATCTAAGTGGCTCGTCGGACGACCTGTACCCTCTACAAAGATATACATTATAATTTGTCGTAATGGCTTAATATTATGGTTAATTTTGAAAGCGGGGTTGCTTATCATGAACATAATCCAGAACGGGTGAAAGTACAGCAAAATGACATCCCCTACATTATACGAGGGAATGGATTTGGAACTATACTGTTCAAAAAAAAGAAACCCCAAACATTATTGCACCGTCTCAGTGGTAATGGACACCCAAACTTTCGAAAGCTTATTATCAAAATTTTAGATTTAACGGAATAATGTTTCAATTCTTATCATGAAGAAAATATTTTGAAAGATCTTTACAAGCAGTGAATGTAGGATGTTCATATAAATTTGGCGTTATGGACTTTTATTCTTTGCGACTGAGGCCTCCGTTTCACCTCGTAAGGGTGTATGACCTTCGATCCTCTGTGCATCCTATAAGATCATAGACTACATCATTACCCCTTTGTACATGGTATCCGATTATCAGAATGGTATCTATTGTTGTGTTGTTGGGATGGCTGCCACACTCTTCCCGCATTCCCAAGAGACATACTGTTGACCAGTAAGAAGAGACAGGGGAGGGGACATATGTAGTCCAATAGCATGATCCACTGTATGCCTCGCTGGCAGATATGCGATGTCGATTCATGGACTGCCGTGTACCCTCCCCCCCCACCGCGGGTCAGCCATGGAATTGAGATGGTGGGGGTAGGAATGGACATGGGTCAATGTCTGATGGAACATGGCTGGCCACGTAATGGTTGAGTCAGAGGTGGTGTGACGCTGTTTTGTAAGGCGACAGAACTGGGCTGGGGAGTGATGATCGTTGTGCCAATGAGGATTCACGATCGTTACCCTCCCTTGAAGCAAAAATCGACCCTCGTGCAGGGCCGTGGAACTTTTATTCCACACGAGGGGTGGCGGATGGATAGGACGTGAGGACTGAAGAATTTCAGGCGAGTAAACTTTGAGGACATTCAAGGCGTCCCTTCAATTTGCCACCAGGTCAGATTCTTGGCCATGAAGTTGATCGCCCCCCCACTTGGGCAGGTACACCTCCACCCCCATGTGAAGGAGCCTCGAATCCAACGCCACATACCAAGCACTTAGAACATCGTCACCTGGTGTAAGGTAAACTCATATTCTCCGAGTTCTATCCGTGTCGCTGGAGCAGCGTACGAGGAAAATAAGCCATTCATCACTAAACCAGAACCCTGGGCGAGTGCTCAGCAGTACCCCGACATTCCCAACGGGTCATTTGACTATGCTGGTCCGAAGGCCCACTGCGGTCGATGTTCTGTGCGAATGCCCGATCCGTATAGAACAGGACCTCTGTATGTCTTGAGCTAGCCCAAAGACCAGAGCACGTGCAGCATTCAGTTTCCATGACTGTTTGATTTGAAAGTTCCGACGAGCTGGACTGACCATGGGGACTGGGCTGTGTAGGACGCAGATGCAAGCGGGGTCCCGATTTCCTGAGTCGTGGACGCAAGCCGTATGGGACGCGGGTCTTTCGGCCAGGGACAGACAGGTGACTCCGGAATCCTCTACTGCGCGTCGCCTCCTGGTCCACTGAACCCAGTTTCTGAAATTCGCCTCCAAAAACCCTTGGCAACTTAATGGTGTTAATTTTTTGGCATTTTTTATTTTTTTATCTTCTGGTGTCATAACCACACCTTAAATTTGTTCCTGTGCCACTATCACTTTTTGAATGTCCAGTCTGTAAACGTTCCAATGATTGAATGGGTCGTTTTTCTGTGAGTAGATGATGAGCATACTTGCGCATTGAATATTCAACTGAATTTATTCGATTAGAAGCGTCAACCTTTATATTACGCTCATTCAACTAATAAGGTCAGCTAGTGGGTTTTGAGTTTCAGTAAGTTTCACGGGATTCTCGGTGTCGAACCTGTCACGAGTTTATCCTGTCCATGAGAAAATGTAATTGTCCGTTTTGATCAGTCGAGAGTGACCGAGAGGGGGGGTGTCTTTCAATTGGTTCTATCGAATGCAAGTCCTGTCCCCTGAGGATGAGCATAATTCAGTTACCCACGACAAGTTAATATGTTACCAGGTCGACACAGTCCGATAAGGTGACTGATGTCCGTAATCATCCAGAGAATCCCCTCCAGTTGTTATGGTTGAGAGTTAAGTTACACCAAAAAAGTTGCCTTTTCTTTTTTGAACAGTTCAATTAATTAATCTCATACTCTCCAGAATGTCGATAGTTTGAATCACCCAGTTTACGTGCATAGCGCCCCTACTTTGTCTATAATTGGTAAGTGCGACCGCCAAGAAGCTGAGGGAACAGAGCCGCGGGAGAATAGACCATATAAAAATTAATCTAAATTTTTGTAGATTATTTTATTTAATGTTTCAAAATCACTTGTAAATGCCCAAAGTTCTTACCAACTCAAACAATAAAAAAAATTAAAACCCCCAGTCTATCGCCAGGCTACTAAAGCTGGTATACTTAAGTAACATATACCTTTGTTGTCGTGCCTTGCTCCGTTTTTATTTTGATCGGGACTAACCCTCCCCCTGTACGAGCATAAACGTATATATGTAATGGTATTCAATTAAAACACGCAATACAACACAACGGACTTGAGCGTAGTGCAGCTAAAGACCATGTAATTCGCGAACATTTACATTTTCTTTTGACTCATCACAAATGGTTTTTATCTTTTAATAAGCAATCTGAAGGACAATCGTGGACACATGCGATAACAAAATCTGGCGTCAGAAGTGCAAGTAACAATGGCTATCAATCATATACCCTTTAATCTCCCCAAGGCTTGCATGGCCTTCCGGTCAAACTACAGATGCGCGGCTAAATGGGTCTTCCCTGTCCTGTGTCCATCCGCGTCGTCAATTAGGGCTGCTGCCAGGTTTTCCTCATCATTTCGGCACATCGTGTATCCACAAAGCTATTGATTAACCAGAGTGTTTTTTTTGGTAGTACTACCTCTGCCTTTTCTTTCCCTGTGTGATTCCTAGAACATAAGACTGCCTAAAAAATAATGCGATCAACAGAAAATTTTCTCAATGTGGGTGTCCCTATTTCCCATACTCCAGCGTCTTTCTTGTCAACTTCTTTGGGGGGGTATTCACATTTTGCAGCTTGTGCCTGGTTCTGGTCAGTCGGAGAATTCCGAAATCGTATAGAGGTGGAGTGGACTTTTTCCATACATTTCAGTCCTTCTATTTCTACGCAAGCACCCTTTGTTTATAAATTTTTCGAGCTTTTTTTGGTTTGTTTGTTTTTGTTTTGTTCTTCGCATTCTCAGAGCCATACTTTTTTTAGCACTAGTGACTTGGCGACAAGATTTTTGTTGGAGAGCTTTTTTCTTATTTTGTCCAAAATACATCTTTATTTTCTGTTTCTTCTTTTTCTTATTTTTTTTTTCGGCTTTCTCTTTTTGGCACCTGTACTTAACCACAAGAAACAGAATTCTGAAGTTGCAGAGCGAACATGATTGCGC
Source organism: Oreohelix idahoensis (assembly GCA_024509875.1). Lineage (NCBI taxonomy): Eukaryota > Metazoa > Mollusca > Gastropoda > Stylommatophora > Oreohelicidae > Oreohelix > Oreohelix idahoensis. The sequence continues at coordinate 17,836 of JAMPIV010005958.1, forward strand.
CACGCCTAACTCAGCGATTACCATATTTAATGGTTTTTGAGGAGGGGGGAGGTGAAGAGATAGAAAAAGACTCCTAAATTTTTATGTGAAAGTCCTGCTATTTTTTAATTAATTCTGTAGTTAAGTAATTATTTAGTTTGAAGCAAATTTTTTTTCTTCGTTGGATGTGATGACAAGAAACCAGACAATAAATTTCATTGTAAATTAAATATATTACTAAGAACCCAGTACAATGTGGCAGTGCAGTAACAAGATATAGAAGAAGAACTTTAATTGTTTTCTTTGGATATAACACATGATAGGAAACTCTTTTACAGAGCGATACAACATTTGGAGTTTCAACCTTATCATCCAGTAATATTTTCCCTCTACATCCGACTACGTTGTTTTTTTCATTTACCCCATGTTTACTTTTTCCTTGTACACTCTAATTTTTAGCTTTTGTTTTCCCCACTTTGGTTCCAATGACTCCAATTGTCTTCAGCTTCCTGAATTTGTCTTGTAATCGAAAATGAATCCATTTCACTTGTACAACCTTTATTAAAATACTCACAAACTCTTTTTCCATTGCGTTTAGGAGGCAACTGTGAAAGTATTAAAAATGAGTACTACCAATTATTCCCGTTCGTTTCCGTCGCCACATAAACTATGGATAGACATCTGGACTACACCTGCGCTAAAGCCGACGACCGGCCTATCCACTTCGCGCTAGCAACTGAAAATTCTAGTGCCTAGATCACCTCTTATTGCGATATACGATAGCGTGATGCGTTTTGCTGTATGCTGTTGTCAGTTCTCAGTCTCACCTTTACATCAGTAAAACTGTAAAAACTCAACGGATACTTATTGTGACATAAGAAAAATTGCTGGTGTTTTTCCTGTAACTGTGCGCGTGCGGAGGAATTTACTAGTTCAAGTAAACGGATTTCCATAAAAGATGCCCATTGTTAAAAGTGTTTGTTCTACAGCCAGCACAATGCCTAATTTTCGATGGCTTTTTCATCCTATAAAGCCTCTTTTTTTTGGCGCTCTTGTTTCTCGACTTGTCCTCTCAGCCCCATACAGTTTCAATAAATCATAACACTGATGCAGCCACGAGTCCCACTTGCTGCCCACCTCAACAGCCTATGACCTCTTGCATTGGAAACCCATTTGGACGAGTCTCGATTGAACGCGGTGCTTGCCAGATCATATAGGTTGGCCGCTTTGAACGATTGTTTATTCTTCGTCACAAGTCCTGGATTCCAAATGGCACGGTCAGTCTTCAATCGTATAACAAGTGCTGAAGCATGCTGATCAAATGAAAGCCACTTTATATCCTCCGGTCTGCCGGCGAATTTCCTGATACAAAATCTCAGTATATGTCCCCTTGTCCATGGTAAGTCTACCTGAGCCATCCTCCAAGTCGATTGCACAGTCAATAATAGATGGTAAACAATCTGACCTTTCGACTTACTTCGGTTTGTGGTGTGGCTGACTTTCCTGCCCTCAAGAAAGTATGGTATTTTTTGTGCTCAGTTCCTTTTGGCTTTTTTGCTTATCACGTCCCTTCATCCCGTTGCCATGTCTATTAGCGTTGTCAGTCAATCTCTATTTAGACTTTATTTTTTATTGTGTTTTCGTCCAAGTTCCTAACGCCCTTGTCCGTCTAATGATACCTTACACGCTGAAAGTACGTGTTCAAAGTGTCTCGAGCCTCATCCTGTTCACTAAGTTGGTGCACTGCTTCATCTGATCCGTACTATTCCCCCATAAAAATACAATTTATTTTTGGTGACTAGCCGTATTAAGCTTTGTCAATACATTTGAGTCTTAAACAACTGCGATTAGCTGAGCGGTAAATATAGTTGCAGACTCTCAAATTAACTATTAAAACTTAAGTGATATTACCATATATCAATTTCCATGTCAAGGACTCTCTGCAGGTCTCCGCCATTCATTCTCTTTGGGCCTGCTGTCATTTTGCGGCTTTTTTATGAAACCTCTTTATCATTCCCTCAGTCTCCTCGGTATCTCCTGAACTTAGTCCATAGCTCTGCTCTCCCTGCATTGATTGCCCTTGGACCACGTAGCGGGCGAGTCTCCGATGACAAATTCCCGTCTATATTTTTTTGTTGTTTATCCGATTACCTCTCCCACGCACTTTAAGCGACTCTTGTACAGCTTATCACTACATCTTCTTGCCACTCTCCACTTGATCTTCTAACCGTTTTTATTTATGAGGTGCTTGGCTGAATGGATACCAAATTTAACCATGTTCCATCTGCTGACGCTGGGGCATGTATGGCAGGAGTTCTAATTGCGAAGACCTGGTGCTTTTTCCAACTTGGTACTCTAATTAACAGGCCTGGACCTTGTGACAAGGATGAAATAATGCAGAAGTTTTGACTTTTGGTTGCAGTATCATTTGCTTACAATTCCCTGATCACCCCCCCCCTGTTGAAGATTTAAGTTTTTGATGAGTATTGCGTCTGGTCCTCTTGTTAGTCGACTAAATAGTTGTCCCCAACTTTGGTGTTTTGTATGTGTGTACCTACCTTTGTTTGTGCTCAGAATAAAAATGGTCTTCCTTCTTACAATATTAGACGCTTTTGCACACTTTTTGTTATATGGCTTATATAAACTCTATGTTATTACCGGGAATATACTAGGTCTGAGTATGTTTTCCCACTCTGTTACAGTTCAATAGGCCCATTAATTTACTGATCCATACCTATTAGTATCTCGTTTTTGCTATTGTTTCCACTCACGATTTTTTTAGGAGATTATTTTTTTGCCCTAACATTCGACCTAAAGCTTTTGATTAGTTATATTTCTTCTAGAGTTCGTAACCATTTCCTTGTCTGGGCGTCATCGTTTCCTTAGTGGTGTCTTATTATTAAAAATTATCGTTTCCTTAGGTACTAATTGGATTTGGATGTAGTTATTAACAGAACTTTAGGGTTATGTACCGTTAAATTCTTTTACATTGTTAATTTTTGTTTGATATCTTTGCTGTTCATTGCTCTTCTATATTTTAACCGTTTTTTATTGTGGGTAAATGGAATTCTTGCTAAGATTTACGGTTCGCCGGGTTCCATTAGTTTATTTTATTGTGTGGAATTTTTATATTTTACTTTTGTAATATTTGTAAGGTGGGGGGGTAGGATGTAAAAAGTAATTAATTTGATTGGGGTATTAGGATGATAATTGGGGGACCAATTTTGGACCCGTTTTATAGGGTATATTGACCATAAGTTGGTGTACCCTGTAATGAACTTACTCCCACCAACCCCCACCAATACCCCCCACATTGCCCATGTGTTAAGACCACTCCCCATAGTTTTGCCCCGCATGTTTGGTCAATAAACAATATAACATGTTTTATCCAACCTAAAAATATCCGCCCAAGGGTAAAAATTATAAACCCCCCCTTTTTAATATAAGTGCCTAACCAATATTATTTTTATATATTATTCAAACATATCCCCCATAAGAGTTAAGGTTATTGACCCACAAGTAAAAAACGCCCCTATTTAATAAACCAACAAGATCCCTTTGACGCACATATTACAAGAATACGATATGGCTATTTTTAATATGGAAAATATATATTTGCATTCATATTGTGTATGAAAATGCTTCCTCTGGTAAAGAAAAGCTAGATAATTCATGATTGATTTACACTTTTTGATTATATGAGTGATCTTTCTTGATATTGATTCGGCGCATGGATCTGGTATTCATGTCCCCCCGGTTTCGGTTATTTGTTCGGGCCAGAAAATAGCTTAATTTTGCTTGTTATGTTTATGGCCTGAATTCATGTGTACTACTTGTCTAGTGCAAGTATATTCATTCGTATATTGTATACCTTTGTATTGTTCAGGTCCGACTATATTCTTTCTGCCAAATCTAGCGCTAAGGTTTTCGTAGTCCTACTGGGTTGTGAAGAGTTCCGATAATGTCACCAAGAAATGGCTGAGTGTTTTTCCAGGGCTGGCACTGTTTAAGGTTTAACAGTGATTCATAGCTATTTTTCTAGGAGAAGTTTATGTCTCTGCAAGAGTCTTTTTGTCAGAGATCCTCCTCATATGTGTGATTCGGACTCCAGTTATGCCAGACCCTATTTTTGATGATCTCGAGTCGATTAGACCTAGATGGAACATTGTGCTTCGTATCGCTAGGGTCGTGTTTTGTATTGACGAAGATGACAGGCCTTCCTACAGCAGTTATGTCTACGTGAATTAACTTGATTACTGTAGAGCTGTATGGAAAACTTTATGAAATTATTTATATGCACATTATAAATAAACTTTGGCTTATATCCACCTTCCTACGAGTGAGTGAGCGACAACTGAGGAAGGCGGCCATGTTATATTCCTGTCATCGTATTTTTTTATCACTGTCAAGAGAACAGATTATGTATCCTACTATCGGGCAGTGGTATCGAGATCTTGTTATGAGGTGAAAACCCACTAGCGTGGCTTATGCTTATCATACAAACATTGGACATATTTCAGCTTAAGAACTTAGCTATGAAATGAAGGTTCGGCCAATGACTTTTGTATGTTTACCGATCCTCATTGACGCGTTCAGTCAGTAGAGGATACGGCGATTTATTTCACTACTACATGAATGTATCATCCACGATTCAAATATCCAATGAATGTATGTCAACCTGTGTCCATGACTGTATCCGTGCTGTCCAGTCTGCGTGCCTTCATTAAACTACTGAAATGTCAGAGGCAGTTCAAGTCGTCATTGCATTACATGAGAGTGTGTGAGAGTGATTATCAAGTGGTCTGTTACATCGAACTACTACACCATTCGCGTTACTTGACACTCCCACTCAGGGTCTACATGACACGTTTATTCTACAGCAAGGTGTATTACTCTACAGTAGTGGCAAGGCAGACATACAACAACCCTGACACTCTATACTGACACTCTACAGTCCCTATCTGCTACCTCTCCTGATCCACCTCTGTGATTATGGTAGTTAATAGTGTTTCTGACTCTGCTAGGGGAAATTATTTAATTAAAATTTACCAACATTGAATACAAACTTAACTTAAAGAATTTAAGTAAGTCTGTTGGTAAATATTTACAATTTATTTATACATTTACTCTTTTCTGTTTGAAAAGGTTTAAAATCAAATATTTTACAAAAGTATATAAATAAGAACAGTTCAACAAACGTCTTTCACTTGTGTTAAGATGTCTATCATTTTGTAGACAGTCTAGCTTGCTTGATTTTTCACTGAAGAACTATTAGTGTTATTATTATAATCTAGTTGGGACCCAAAGATGCAGCAATAGTGAATGCAGTCAGCGACCCATAGCTTGACTGCTTGCATCAGGACCAGCGAACCAGAGCTAGTCAAGACCATACTCCACCTCCACGTGGTGGTCCTGGAAACAGTCTGCAGCAGTGCAGTCTGGCTGAGCGAGTACGGATCGAAATGGGAAGGCAAACCCGGTCCCTAAAAATGCCGTGCTGAAGTCGGATGTGTCGACCGAAAGGTGCAGATATCACAGCTACGGCGTAAACAGACACAACGCAACCACCGTCCTTTTCAGGGCGAACGAGGAAGAAGAAAAATAATCTAGTTGAAGCTCTATACTGTTCTGTTCATCAAGAACTGGATGCTTTTATTTTGGTGAACAGGTATATGCTACACAGTTGCCTTGTGAGCAACTTAACTGAGTCACTGCAGATAGCTCCCTCTGATGCTGGAGAGAATCTTTAGATGAAAACCTTCCAACTGTTACACATGATATGGCTGGCCGTCTACCATAGACTGGCACTGCTTTCGTTGTAACTTCAGTATGAGAAGCCTCTTCTTATTTGTTGTAGGCTTTAGGTTAAAGGATTAAACCTGAAACGAAGTCAAACGCACTCCCTGTATTTGCCTATCCTTATCCCTCTATGACACAGATGGGGACGATAGACATTTTTAGAATAGCGTGCTAGCAGATGCACAAGGTATGGTTTAGTAGCAACAATCATGTTAGTTCAATGTGATCATAATTTTCTTCTACATTCTTAATTATCATTCGTTTCCCATGATTCGGCCCCCTACAATAATTTGGTTGTGAATAAAACCACTAATTTAATTATGTCAAAACTATACCGTAATTCAACCCCTTTCATTCTTCCTTATGTTCCGGTAGGTATCTCATTCCATTCAAGACATAGCTTCTGTTAAATACGCTCCAAACTCACAGACACAGCTTGGCCGTTCATTCACTAATATTTAGCAACAAACCTCAGGGCTTGGCAATACCACTAGACCAACCCACCCCGCTCC
>JAMPIV010005959.1:0-115596 GCA_024509875.1 Oreohelix idahoensis
CAAAACGCCTGGAAATATTTGTCACATAACAACTATATGAAAAACATCATTACACAGATAAATACACACCTGGAATCTTCACAAGAAAAACCTGTATGAAATGATCATTGACACAATACACATCTGGAATATCTGTCACAGAAAAACCTGTATGAAATGACAATTGGCACAATGCACGCCACGAATGTATGTCACATAAAACCTGTATGAAAAGCCCGCAGTGTCTTGGTAACTGCATCAATAATCATCAGTGAGGGACATGGCAACAAAGAATGTTGTGGATGCTACTGGTATTTACATGTTGTAAAAAGACAACAACGAAAGTTCTAGATACATGCAACGTAATGACAATACCAGTGTAAAGGCTGTCTTCAGGTATTGTGTAGAAATCGGCGTTTGAAAAATGGGGCAATCTTTCATCATCATCAACATCTTCATCTCCACCATTGTCGTAGATTTTCGATTAGGGGAATTAAGACATAGATTGGTCCCTTCTAAACAGATTAGAACAGGTGATAGCTCAGTGAGAGGTAACGTAAAGACAATAGATTTTCACGAGTGAGATGGTGGAAACTAATTATAATCTGTCCCTGAAATCGAGAATCTTCTCTCTTTCAGCCTTTCTCTACAACAGAACTCAGTTTGTCAGACAGTCTATTAGAATATATATAGTAAATCTATATATATATCACTCACATACACAAACACATTAAGTGCCAACAGTTAGACGCACAGACGTGAAAAACTATAACAATGGAATATAGATATTTGGAACGAGCCCTGACCGACACACTTGAATAAAGTTTATGTAAATTTTATTAACATAAAGAAAATTTTCCCACAACAAATAAGTTTGCTTATCAAGCATAAATAAATTACACACAGGTTAATGAATTACTAAAAGAATAGTAAGACCCATAGGTGTAAATCCTTTCCCCCCCCACCCCCCTCTGTTTAGCCCACGAATCCCGTTAGAAGAAAAGTTATAGCCCCAAAGAGTCACAGATTTATACGCTATGATTTTTTTCTAGAATTTCCCTCTGCAGGTTAAAAACAGAGTTGATATATTAATCTAACCTAAAGAAGAAATCAAACATTGCAACAAAAATTGCATAAAGAAATTTCAAAGTGGGTACATGAATATAAAAAAATGAAAGAATCACTCGTTCTGCTTTCTCTCTGTTCATTCAGCAGGGGGCCCCTGACAAACTTTCTTACCTACAAACATCATGTTTTTCGCCTTCTGGCTCAAACTTCAGGACACTTCTCTACAGTGAATCTGTATTCTTTTGATAAAGAGAATAGCAGCTCTGCAGATACAGGTTTCTTCCAATGTTCCGGGGAGCATTCACTTCACAACTATATTTTAATATTACTGTTAATGTCACTTGAATCAGTTCGGGTAAGAAATTTTAAACGGGCTTACAGTGTCAGAATCACGGGGTTTCCCCTACTTAGGAAAATGACAGGTTGGTAACTTCTCTCAAATGTAAAATTCTTGGTCACACCACAATTAGTCAAAAACCGTCGGAAATGTTTTACTGTTTGTGTAATTTCTCTCTCGTTCCCACAGGGGCTGAATGTACAATGAAATTGTTGGGAAGAATTATAATCTGGCTGGATAGGCCCCGTTTATTGCATTTAGTATTAAAGTTCGTGAGATGAGTACTCTATCTTTTTCTGGATGCAAACACAATGCCAGACAGGTTTGTAACTTTGAAACTCTTACTTACTTAGTCGTTCCCCTTCTACCGTGAGGTGTAGAGGTTTGGAAGAGAGAGCGCCAGACTACCCTATCGGCTGTCTTCCTCCTGGCCTGGTTCCATTCTAGTCCTCGATCCTTCAAAGATTGTCTAATGTTGTCCTCCCAGCGGACTCTGGGTCGTCCTCGGGGTCTGGATCCTTGGGCTTTTTTGTTTCCCATGCTTGTCGCGGTATCCGATCTTCTCCCATTCTGCAGGCCATGGCCAAACCATCTTAATTGGGACTGTTCTACTTGGGTCTGCAGGGGGTAGGATTTAAGGCCTTGACGTATCGTCTGGTTGCGTACCATGTCTCTTCTTGTTACTTCAACCACCTTCCTCAGATACCTCATTTCTGAGGTTTGGATCTCGCTTTTATGGGTTGTAGTCATTGCCCATGACTCGCATCCATATGTCAAGACTGAGACATAGGTGGAGCGGTATACAGCCATCTTCGTTTTCTTACCAACCTCTCTCTTGCTGAGGAATCCTCGATTTATGGCCTGAAAAAGCCTCCCAGCTGCTGCTTTTCGAGTGGCCAACTCTTCTTTGATGCCTCCCTTTCGGTCTATAATAGCTCCGAGGTATTTAAAGTGGTCGACCTGCTCCAGGACTTGTTCTCCCAGCTTAATCTGATGTCTTCTTTCTTCTCGTGATATCACAATGGATTTTGTTTTAGAGCTGCTTATGACCATCCCTCTCTTCTCCAGCTCTTCCTTCCAGACTTGCAGGTTGGATTGGAGATGTGCCTCTGATTTAGCAATCAGGGCAACATCATCAGCAAATGCCAGCTCCGACATATAGACCTGTCTCATCTTCCAGTACCCCACTGAATACTTTCTTGTTCTCTCCTTACATGCCTTGAAGACATCGTCCATAAGGAGTATGAAGAGGTAAGGTGATAGGATATCACCTTGTCTTACACCAGTGGTGGTCCTGAACTCTTCTGACTTATGGTTTGCTGTCCTCACATAATTTCTGCAAGACTTGTAGAAGCTCTGTATAGAATGAATCAGAGGTGCTGGAATATTCTTCCTTGCCAAACAGTCCCAAAGTTTGCTCCAGGGGACCCTGTCAAACGCCTTTTCCAGATCTATGAAACAAAGATGCATCTCACTCTTATACTCAAGGGCCTTTTCACTCAGCTGTCTGAGTGTGAAGATTAGGTCTTGAGTACTTCGGTTTGCTCGGAATCCGCACTGGACCTCATCCAATTGTGGCTCAGCTAGGCGTCGGAGTCTCTGCTCTAGGAATCTAGAGTAGATTTTACCAGGGACACTGAGAAGGGATATGCCTCTATGGTTTCCACACTGTCGATTGTCACCCTTTTTGAAAATTGGTGTTATGATGGCAATCTCCCAATCCTTTGGTATGGTCTTGTTGTACCATGCTGCCTGTAAAACCCTTAAGAGTAATAGGTCGCCTGATGCTCCCATGAACTTAACCATTTCTGGTGTTATACCATCATGCCCTGCTGCTTTGCCCATCTTGATTTTCTCCAGTGCTGCCTTCAGTTCTTCCATCTTTAATGTCATCTTCACCATCATTGGTTTTCTCAGCTTCTGTGCTTCAAGTGTTTATCATTTCTGATGCTTCACCATGCTCACCATCCAGGAGTTCTGAGAAATATTCCTTTCCATTACTTCCTTCGGGGCAGTAAGCAATTTGCCTTGCTTGTCCTTTATAAATTTGAGAGGGCATTGTTTTTCCTTCCTCATGTTCTTTAGGGTCTTATAGAACAATTTCTGGTTTTCCTTGTGCATCTTTTTCTAGCTTTTCTCCAAATTCCTTCCCAGGACTTCTGTTTTGCTGCTAGCACTTTGTTCTTTGTTCTGTTGGAAAACTCACTTATTTAAATTACAAAAAATGTTTCTTCTAGGTTCAACTCATATACTGAAACCACTGGTAGATGTTGGGCTTTACCCAGAATACTGTATAAAAAAAAAGAAACATACAGAATCTTAAACATAATATTATACACATCCTATCCTACCCTCGCGTAAAACATAATATTCACATCGGTTATCAACTTTAAGTTAGAGACTATACGCTTAGCGCTTGTCTCATCGTTTAAACTTCAGTGAAATAAATTATAGTCATTACAAAAATCAATCATCATGAATTAGAAATACATACGTATTGCGTCAATACTCAATGATGAATCAGTGCATTAATTTAGACGGTAAAACTATTCTCTGACTGGTTACTAGCAATTAAATTAAATTTATTAATAGCCGAGTTTAGATAGAAATATAATTTATTTGCTATCCACTGTAACACAGTAAACTTTAGAGAATTATCATTTAATCACTCTGTACAGAAATTAAACAATTGTAAAAAATGAATTAGGCGATCTAGCCACTAAAATCACTCAAACACTACTAGATATATATATATCTACCATTAGCGCAGAAGTAAAACGATCTCCAATCGATAAACTAAATGATGCTTCTATTAACAGAGATCTTAGGAATCGAAAGCTAGATGGTTCTAGTCTTTCTGGCTTCTTCTTCTTCTTCCGTCCTTAGCCACCGACCGTCAAAGCAGTCAGTGGCCATTACGCCTAGTGGCGTCTTAGGGCAACAGCAGATAGGTTTTCTTCGCCATTGTTTCCCATCACGCCTATTGGCGTCTTTAGGGCAACGGCAAATCAATCCATCCGCTGTTGTTTCCGTAATCGAAGTGACTGGCAAACGGGTGATCAGCCCGTTGGTAATCTTTCTGGCTGTACTGGATGAATTAAGTTAGAATTCTGGAGTACATATCTCTCCGAAATCAGGAGAAGGTTATGTCTATAACCCGACCCGACTCATTTGCCAGATGTTAACACCTACGTCCAGATTTACATATTTCCTTGCTCATTCTACGAATGAAACGAATTCTACACACCCTTACCGAAACCAGACTTAACACCTACAGTACATTCTCTCGATCTGATCAGACCTCGGCAATAAAACTCACAGTGTGCGTTTTACACGTTCTGCTTTATATGGCCGTTCCCAGCGATCAATGTCTTTTATCTCAAATCTTTCACCGAGAATAATTAACTAAAGGCGGACAGATCAGAGAAAAATAATAGACGATAGTCTTACTTCTATCCCTGTCGAGAACGAATTATCACGATTCGATCTCATCAAAGAACTTAGCTTAGCAGCAATAAAATGCGTTGCTAAATTAGAAAGGAAAAGACAAAGGTATGAATGGGAGAGTATATCTTAACAATCGAGCGTATGCGAAAAAAGAAGGGTAACAGAGCGAAAGAAAGGTAAAAAACAAGTGCAGAATAAAGAATAAATTTCTGAAATTTATTAATCATAATATCTCTGCCACAGACGTCCCCCCTTTAAGATATGGAACGATTCCATGTCTACTTCATGGAAATAAATTTCCGATATCAGTAGCTTAAGGGTGCCTGTTATCTACACTCTCATCTTCCCCCTCCGTCTCTGTCCAATTCTTATTCATGTCTGCTCCCAAAGTTTTCTTTCTCTGGAATGTCTTCCTTGTGCGCTCGAAAGAGGGTCGCCTTTTTTTTTTTTTTTTTTTTTTTTTCGTTCGCCCGCTAATACTCGAGGCGAAATCTCAGGTTATTATTTTATGTCTAACCTGACATTGATTTTACGTGAGTATCCCTTTATTTCTTGTACAGAGACAGGTGTCCCTCGCCATTCAGGCAAATACTCGCCGATTTCGGAGGTACCCATTGCAGCTGGGTCGGCTCAGGAGCCGCCAGTCCCTGGTCTACGACACTCCTTCAAATGTCCTCGCCAGGTCTCGAGTTAATTCAGTCCAAATCCCGGTCGACGAAAAATCCTCAAATGCCGTCGCCCGGGTTTGATCCTGTATCACCCGGTCGCCAGAGCGGTGTTGTAACCACTACGCTAGCGCGGCTCCGTTCGCCGCTTTTGACTTCGTTGAAAGATTTCGTGTGTGTGCAGTGGAAATTCCCTGCCACTATCGTCATCTTCGTCAATTTTGGCAATCGCCAGGAGATGTTCGGAGATTGGCACTGGTCTTTCCAAGTATTTCTTTAACAGGTTTACATGGAAGACCTTCTCTTTTCCTTTAATAGAGATCTGGTAGTTAGCCTTTGAAATATTTTTAAGGACGGTAAACGGCCCTTGCCATCCGATACGTAGTTTGTTGTTCCCGGTAGGGAGTATCAACAAAACGTTCTCTCCAGCTTCCATTTATCTTTCTTTTCGCGACTTTCCTGTATTGGTTAGCGTGCTTAGCGCGTGCTTGCTTAAAGTTGGTCGTTGCTAGATCCCATCCTAGCTTTAACCTTTCCTTTAAATCCGACACATATTTACTGGCTGAGACAACTGTCTCATCAGCCTTCTGGTCTGTCAGCGACTGAAGTAAGGCTTCAAGCGGCCCCTTGATAGGTCTGCCAAATAAAAGAGTCGCTGGGGGAAATCCTGTGGAAGTATGTGGGGATTCTCTGTAGCCAAATAAAGCTGCAGGAATACAAAGATCCCAATCTTCAGGTTTCACTTGTCCCAGTTTACTTAACATCATGTTGAGGTTTCAGTTGACACGTTCTACTAACCCACTTCCGGCCGGATTATCAGGCTTTATGTAGATGTGCTGGTTCCTCAAGATCTTAACTATTTCATCCATTAACAGGTTTCGGTATGGAGATCCGTTATCTGTCAACACTTGTTGAGGGAATCCCAACCGAGTAAAAATCTGCACGAGGGCTTCTGCGACATGCTTGGCATCCGCGCATGTAAGCGGTATAGCTTCTGCCCATAAAGTGCATGTGTCAACTAAGGTCAGGATAAACCTGTTCCTTCTTTTAGTCCTTTCTAAGGGTCCTAAAATGTCGATCACAACCCGTTCGTATGGTGTTCCCATTATTGGCTTTTCACCCAGGGAAACTGGGGGTGTCCGTTGCTTGGGTGGCACACGTTGGCACTGGGCACAGGATTTCACATACCTGATAATATCAGTATTTATTCCTGGCCACCAATAATGAGTCGATATATGTTGATTTGTGGCGTTCTGTCCCATATGTCCGCTAAAGGGAAGAGAGTGCCCCATTTCTTCGATTTGGCTTCTGTACTGTTACGGTACTAGGAGCTGATTGTAACCTTGTTCAGGCTTGCCCGTTCTGCGATAAAGTACGCCATCCTTAGAAAAAATGTCCCCGTGCTGTCTAGGGTCCTTAGCCATGGGCAGTTTCCTAAAGCAGGGTGCCAAAGTAGGGTCCTTTTGTTGCGCCTCTTTAAGTTCCTTAGGTAACAAATTAGGCACAGGCTCCCGTTACTTCTTGGTTTGCCCTCCTGTAGTTGCTGCTTCCACAATTGGCTCTTCCGGTTTCCCAATAAACACGTATCTACCGCCAAGTATGACTGGGTAGATTGGGTCATCCATAACAGCCGCTTTGATCACACCTCTGACAAAATCAGAGTGGATCTCAACCAATGTGATGGGAAGCGCTATAGGTGCATCACTCTTAAAAACTCCACAAAGTTGGAAGGTTTCTCCTGTCTCTTGACCGGGTTTGACCAGGTGCCTGGCAGCAATGCAATCATAAGAAAGCCCCGTGTCAAATAAACAAAAAAATGAAAAACCGTTCAAAATAACAGTACCTCGCGTTGAGGGTCTATCCCCCACAGGTTGAGAATCACTGATATTAATTCCACCTTACGAGACTGTTAGCAAGCATCCGATGCGTTTAGGCTCGGTGTGCTCGCTCTGATCATATGTCCCGTGCTCAGGGGTTTTCCCTTTGCCACCTTGTTTTTTCTGACCGCGCTGCCATGTAGGACGGTTGGGTTGATCAGACTGTTTGTTGTTGGTGGGGTACTTGTTTTTGTAGAACTTAGACTTTTCAGGAGGGGGGTTTTGGGGTCCAGTATCTCTGTGGTTATTTTGATGAGAAGCATGAGAAGATTGGTCTAGATTATTCTTTCGAAAAGGCTCTTCTGTCGGTTTACGTTTTGAGGCCGGCAGTTCGGCCAGCGCATTATGATATCGCTCAGACTTTTCCAAAATGTTTTCAAGCTTTTCTGCCCCATGCTCAGCTAGAAATCTCCGGGTGTCAGCAGACAAAGTGTTCTTTATCTGTTCAGTTAAAACAAATTCCTCAAGTCCTTCATAAGTAGAGGCGAGCTGTGACAGCTCCAGACACTTTGACAAGTTTGACAAGTATCCCTTCAGACGAGAAGAGAACTGCTGAAAAGTTTCAGAATTCTCTTTTCTGCTGTTGCGAAACAGTTGCAAAAATGTTCGCGCATTCATTGCAATGCGCTCACGTATAGCTGTCTTCAGCACGTCGTAGTTGTCTTGTTGGCTGCTTTCCAGTTTAGAGTAAACATCATAAGCAGAACTTTTTAAAGCCTGGGAAAGCTTCATACACCACTGAAAGGAAGAATGAGGAGAAGACTCTCCATTGCTGGAGGTAGAGGCAGCCCCACGGCTTTGAACCTCTAGAGCTTTAAGAGCCAACTCATGCTGTCTCTCTTCCCTCTCCTTCTCATGCTGTCTCTCCTTCTCTCTTTCGTTCGCCCTGCGAATTTCCATTTCCTCATCCATCTTCTTCTGCTCTCTAGCTTCGGCTGCTTTTTCCTTAGCTTCGGCTGCTTTTTCCTTCTGCTCCGCATCATATCTGTCACGTTCGTCCCTGACAAAAGCTTTCGCATCCTCACTCTTCTCTTGCTTCGTCTCTGAGCATCTGCCTAAGCTTCGCCCTTTCTGCCATTGTAAATAGCTAACTGAGTCTTACTCGAGAAAGAAGGAAGAAAAAGGATACACTGGTTCCTACCACTTACGAGAAATACAAAAAATATTATAATCTACTGGGATACCTCCTCCTATAATATAGTTCTAACTATCGCCGCTATTAATCGGCAATAAAAGCCCTAACTGCAAGCGACTATGCCAAATAAATGGTAGTTAAGATTAATCACTAAAAAAATAAGTTGCTACAGTGGAACAAAACAATTTGCAAAACTTTTAGGAGAAAAAAATAATTTCCTTAATTTTAAATCCACTACAAGTTCACCCCTGAAGTCAGATGGGGTAAGGGAGGCAATTAACTGGACGAAAAAATGTGTCCGAACGCACTCCTTAACTTAGTTCAAAACACCTTCTGCCTCACAACCCTGTGATTGTTTCACAATCTCAAACAGCTTACAGAACCGTTTGGGATAAGAACAGGAGTACGACAGGGATGCCTCTTGTCTCCATTTCTTTTCTTACTAGCAATAGACTGGGTTATGAGATCATCGACAACACACAACAGAAATGGAATTCAGTGGACTCTGACTAAGCAATTTAATGATATGGATTTTGCTGATGACCTGGCTCTTCTGTCCCATAACCGTAATCAGATGCAGGATAAATTGAAAACACTCGATGAGAGGTCACAGCAATTGGGTCTGACAATACACAGGGAAAAGACAAAAATAAGTAGAATAAATGCTGGAAATGATAACAGGGTTGAACTTGAAGAAACACCAATACAAGATGTAGAATCGTACACATATCTTGGCCGCAATATAGACAAAGTTGGAAGGACAGACAGTGATATCAAACTAAGAATACAAAAAGCAAGATGAGCTTTCATTGCATTGGGAAATATATGGAGATCAAGAGAAATCGGATCCAACACGAAAATAAGAATCTTCAACTCAAATTTGAAGTCAGTCCTATTGTATGGCTCTGAGACATGGAGAACAACAAAGACAACAACCAAAAAGCTACAGACTTTCATAAATGGGTGCTTGCGTAGAATAGAGGGATTAAAATGGTATGACAAGGTTACCAACGTGGAACTGAGGACAAGAACTAGACAAGTGCCAGTAGAACAAGAGATGAGAAGAAGACGATGGCGATGAATAGGACACACACTGAGGAAACCTGTTGATAACATTACAAGGCAGTCCTTGTTCTGGAACCCCCAGGGCAAGAGAGGCAGAGGTAGACCAAGAAGCACATGGAGAAGAGAGCTGGAAACAGAGGTGAACATGATTAGGAGAACGTGGAAAGAACTTGAGATGATGGCACGTGACAGGAGGACTTGGATTGTGTTTGTTGAAGGCCTATGCTCCTTTGGGAGTGGAGGGTTATGATGACAGCATTAGTCATAGCTTGCAGTCCAGGATAAAAAGCAAAATAACCTTTACAAAATCATTGTACTAGAAAAGGAAAATTCGATTTTGGATTCAGATAAATTTTTAAATCTTTAGATGTATCATTTAGTCGCATCGATTCCTGTAATACTTTCATGATACAAGTAAAGGTGGCCAGATTTTGATGTAAAAAAAACAAACAAAAAAACAGACCAACTTTTTAAGGCTGTGAAAATGCATACAGTGGTTTATGTTATAAAATTACAAATAAAAACTGGTACGGCTTCTTCGTCTTCAAGAACCATGGCTGAGGACATAGGAGATCACTTTTCTCCACAATTTACTGCTCCCCGTGCTGATTGGCATAAATACTGTTGTAAATACAACATCAATTTGGATATTAAATAACATCAGATGGAAAATGCATCTCAGAGGTGAAAAGTAGAATAGCCCAGGTTAAAGTAGCGTGCAATATCATAAAAACCTTTTTATGCAACAATTATTTGTCAGTGGAAGATAGTTCTTCAGCGTTATATAGAACATATACTAACAAGTGGAAGTGAGTCATGAACAATTACTAAAGATGCAAGAAAAGTACTGTAAGCCACAGATGCACTTAATTCCAGAAAGTTGAATGTACCTGGTGACGAAAATATTAGCGAATATACGTTAATTATTTGTTGCTGGTAAATAATACGACTATAAAAAGAGTTTTAAAATAGATTAGATCAATAGTACGTTATCTGAGTGCTTTACAGACATCAACATACGAACAATAATCTACGTGCATTCTTTATTCTCTAACAAAATTAATTATCATTTCGTTATACGCTTTCATCGATTTCTGAATCAATAGGCAGCTGTAAATACTTACTGGGTACTGCTTATTAAACACACGATGTATAGATCTAGTATTGCATGAGCTCAGCTATATCCAACTTATATTTCTCAAACAGACAATGTTTAGTTTTAATTTAATGTGCCTTTGTAGTAAAGATAAAGAGAGAAGCGAAAATATGAATATATTTGTTAGTTTTTTTAAGCTGAGTAAGCACAAGAAAAGAAAAGACGAGTGTATCTTCGGCAGCCAGTAACACCCAAAGCAACTCAAGGAACAACATAATAAACAACGTATTAAAATCATCTTCTTCATCATTATCTGTCAACTTCCCAGGGCTTATGCCTTCGATAAACTCATGCCAAGTCTTTCTGTCCCTTGCCTTCAGCTCAAAGTCTTTCTGTCCCTTGCCTTCAGCTCAAAGTCTTTCTGTCCCTTGCCTTCAGCTCAAAGTCTTTCCATGCCTCCCTGATCGTATTAATGTATGATTCCAGATCTCTTCTTCGTATATTTATTGGTCTTCATCTCCACTCTTACCATGTGGATTCCAGAATAAGAGCAGCCTTGTAATGCTTTTAACAGGTTTTTTCAGTGCGTGTCATGCCATCACCAGTGTCTTCTTCTCAATACTTGATTGTACTATTTTAGTTGTCAACGCTTAGCTCAAATAACAGAGGACGAACTACCAGCAAGTCATTAGCAGCCTTGGTAGAGAGTGCAGAACTTGGGCCAATGGGAGGACAGAGCTGGGAATAGATGAGCTAATAAAGGATCATGCTGGGGATGATGAAGCCGTTGTGTACAATGATGGGTCTGTAATCCATGGTGAGAAAATTGAGTATAGCTTCTCTGTTAGAGTAAAGGGCTGAATCGTCGCTTAACATAGTGGGGCTTACATGATAACAACCTTCAGCATAAAAAAAGGGAGGTTAAGGCAGTTACTGAAACTTCATTAACAAGAGCAGTTACTGTTTACGACTCACAATTCATGCTTCGGAAGGTCCAAAGTGGATGGCTCCGGCGTGAATAGAAAACCTCCACAGAAGCCTCGAATCTTCAGGAACTGGTATGGATCTACTATCCTGGTCATGCAGGAGCACGCGGCAATGAAAGAGTTGACAGACGACCTTCAAGAACACCCATAGAAGGTGCACTGAAAATGGATAAGGAAGAAATACTGATAGCAATTAATGATCGCCTATTAGAGAAAGCCACTGTAATCGATGAATCATCAAAGCTAAGATTGCTGGAATTTGGCATGAAACCAGCAGAGATGGACGTATGAGAGGATGCGCGCAACAGGAACTATTAGCATTCTAACCCTTCGACATTTACTGAGGTAGACTGAGCACCTAATGGTTTGCCCGGAGTGCAATTACGTCGATTCTGATCAACAATGACAATAACAGAGAATTGGTGCAATCAGTGCACTTGTTTTTTTTTTTTTTTTTTTTTTTTGGTTGAGATTGCGAATATTACGATGGTTAAGAAATGGGTTCAACCAGTAATTGACAATTTCAACCTTCTGTGCTCCTAGACAAGCAGTGTTGTAAAACTCTCCATCTTCGTTCACAACATTGCTCACAGTCCTCAGAGCTATTTCCTCTAAGCTGTGATATTATGCGCAGACACATACGTTTTAGGCACACAGGCATATGATGGGGCATACACATGCAATAATGTAGTATATTACTTAATAGTCTCTTTTTTTTTTAAGCTTGCACCTAGCCATTGCAAACGCCGTGAAGAGTTGCAGCTAAGTGTTCTCCAATAATTAAGCTTCTAAATTTGAAAAACTGCAACCAGCAAGTCGCTAATAGCCGTGTATCCATCTTTGTGTATCCATTAATAACTTTGATAAAGTTGCTTGGGTTTTGTAGCCTTCATCTCACAAACTCATTTTAGAAATGGGTTAATGGAATTTTCTCGGCGATTATTTGCCCTTTTAAAAAAAGTTTATTTATTTATCAAACGTTTTTTCAGGCATGCATAGCAACACCTAACGGCGGAACAAGCAAGAACATTAACAACAGAATGAATAAAGCGAGAACAGCCTTTGCTAGTCTCAACAACATTTGGAAGTATTCCCAGTACAGCACAAACACCAAATTAAGACTGTATGAGAGCTGTGTACTTTCTGTGCTTCTCTATGGTGCGGAATGCTGGAGAGTAACAGAGAAGGAAATGTCGAAACTGTCCTCCTTCCACACAATCTGCGTAAGGAAAATTCTCCGAATCTTTTGGCCAAACAACATCAGCAACCAAGAACTACTTATTCGGAGTAACCAGGAGGACATGCACACCATCATAGCTGGCAGACGCTGGAGTTGGGTTGGCCACGTCCTCAGGACGGACCTTGATACCATCACAAGAACAGCTATGCTATGGACCCCCGAGGGAAAGCGAAAGAGAGGCCGACCAAAAACAACTCGCGGAGAACTGTGGAAGCCGAGATGCAAAGAATGAACCAGAGTTGGGGGACTGTACGAAGGATGGCCGCCGACTGAGCAAAGTGGAATCAATTTGTTTGCTGCCCTACAAGACGCCACCAGGCGTGATGGCCACTGACTGCTTTGGCGGTTGGCGGTTATGGATCAAAGAAGAAGAAGTTTTTTGTTTTTTCAGGCATTGCTGTTTGAATTATCTGTCTGTTCCCTTGGAGTCCATTCTTGCCTAGCAATTTCTTGCACGATCTTTTTTTTTAAAAATTTTTTGGGGGGATCTTTTCAGATTTTGTCTTTTTCAAGTACCGCGCCAGCTGGCGTGTGGTGGTTTTTGATGTTATGCAATGTTGTTGTTCTGTAGTACTATTGTACTGAATGAGGTCAGCTGTGAAGGTCCCTGATTATAACAAAGTTTGGGTTGAGTATATCAGGACACCTTTCTGCTACCACCTTATGACCTCAATCAGACCTATTCTTGACTAGTATGTCTGATAGCTACGTTTTATGTCTAGGGTTATGCAAGTGTGGTGTGATGATAATTAATTACACAAACACACACACAAACACCAATATTAATTTATGTGATCAAATCAACCAACACCGGTTGTTAAAAGTTAGTAATATACAATTTTTTTCTATAACTTTATTAGTCCTATACCTACGATTCTTTTGGTTAGGACTGTCAAATCACATGAGATGAATTTAAATATATACATAAATAATAGGCATACTTAATTAACTAAAAGAGGACAATTTGTCCTTAATCATATATATATTGTAGTTTTTATGGTATTGTAAAATTTCTAGCTATTTCTAAAGTGTTATGAGCTGGCTGGTTGGGGTGTTAACATCACGCCCAGTCTTTGTCACAATGTTTCTTTTCTCTTGATACACTTTCCTTCTTGACAGATAGTCTTTATTTATATTTCCTTTTCTGGGTTTATGAAGTGGAAAAGTTGATAAATTCTCCTCGTGCCAGGGCTTGTTTACTTAACTGACACTGGAGGATTGAACATAGATGTATGATCTGCCAACAGCCACTGTTGATCTTGTCCCAAAAGAAATAGGGTAGGCCGCGAGTACCCCTATCTCTGCTGGAGTAACTTTTTCACACAGGAATCTGGCACCTGACTAGTGCCAGACAAAAACCCTGTAACATGAAAATTATGTTCTGTCTTAGCATAATACCTAATCCATCAAGTTTACAAACAATACAATATTTAACCTAAAAGACCTGGATCAGATCTCTCTGACCAACTCAGCACATCTCCATAAAATGAGGTAACACTTTGTACAAGTTTTCATATTCCTCTCCCTAATGTCTGCAACGCCTCTGCCATTCTCAATGATCTTTTTCCATACAATGTGATAGGTGATGTGATTCCTGGTGACAACCTATAAATATTTTACTACTACCTCTCTGGTAGCTTGGTAACATGATGGAGCAACAAATAGGCTTGTATAAGTCTACTAATGACTTCTTTACTTACAGTCGTAATGTTTTTTTTCATTACCCAACAACATAATTAATAGTATAAATAATGTTAATAATTTCGGTCTTACCACAATTCAAAGAATACACACAGAGGAACGTTGAATTAGCACAACCTCAGATGTACTGCTTGCTGGACTATGGCGCCCTTATACTTTTTATTAATTATATCTATATTCAAGGCACGACACACTTCTCAGCTCTCAAGCGTCCTGCTTCTATGAACAGTCTTCGTGAAAATGGCACCGAGCCTTCAACTTTCCCAGTAATCTAAACCGTTTCGACCAACGAGATCTAACTACTAAGTTAGTCAATTCAAATTTTTAAATCTAAGGTCCAATTTCGGTCCAATGTTAGTGTACTTCTGTCGGTCTGTCCGTCCAAACTTGGCATTCACCAAAAATAGACTTGGTTTTGGTCTAACACTACAAAAAAAGTATTCAGTTTGAGCCATCCCATAATTTCTTTCCCCCTTTCAAACTCCCCTCCAAATCATATTACATTTTCCTCTCAGTCCTAACGTTCCCCTCTTTTGGACTTTGCCCTACCCTCTCATGCCTCTTTTCAACAACTCGTGCAAAAATACGTTACCGATAGCGAATGTCAGAACACTAGTGTGTTAGTCAATGTTTCTGTAACTATCTAGTATTATGAACATATCTTGGCTGTTAGTTGGACTATGGGTAAATGAAACCATATTTTTTGTCAGGAGACACTATGGCACCCGAATATATAAGTTTTATGAGCCTATGTATAATGGTTCAAAATTCCATAATTTTTTCCATGTTAGTCTTCAATAATATTGAAATCTATAAACTACCACCTGTTCACTTCCTTTTACCGCTATTTTCAAACTAAAAACGACAGTCTCCCGTATTACGTCAGAAATACGTTAGTTTTATAAGAGCTAAGATTGTCTGCGTGACCCAATTGCCGAACATATTTTGAATTTGTGTCGTATTTTCAAACGGGTAAAGACACTATCGCGTTTTCGCTAGGTTTTATATTCAAACCACGCGTGCAGATGGTATCATTTTTATGTCTCTCCCTCTCTCACTCCGTCTGAACGAGTAGGCTTTTCGTGTCACAATGTTATAAATAGTTTTTCAAGGACACTAGAAAACGATGGTACCATCTTTTTTCACAATACTGTCTGCTAAAATCAACGCGCTTGCGGCTTGGGTGAAGACAAAGCTTCATAACTCCACTATTTTCATTTCTACCTTATTTTTGACTCTATGCACTATAATATTACTTAATTTAGCTATTGTATTAAGAATATCGTCACATGGCGTTGATGATAACGCATCTCCACAACCTTCTAATCCCAGTGCTATTTATAAATTATTTTGATGAATTCTTTTCATGCACCAGCTGGGAGACTTTTTCAAGCAATAAATCGAGAATTCCTCAATAAAAAAGAAGTTGGCTAGAAGACGAGGATGGCTGTATACGGCTCCACCTATGTTCCAGTCTTGACATATGAAAGCGAATCATGGACAACGACTACAGCCCACAAATGCCAGCTCCAAACCTCAGAAATGAGATTTCTGAGGAAGGTGGTTGAAGTAACAAGAAATGACATGGTCCACAAACAGACGATATGGCAAGGCCTCAAATCCCAGCCCCTGCAGACCCAACTAGAACAGTCCTAACTACGATGGTTTGGCAATGTCTACAGAAGGGAAGAAGATCGGCTACAACGACAGATATGGAAAACTGAGAGCCAGGGATCCAGACCTCTATGACGATCCAGAGTCCGCTGGGTGGACAACATTAGACAATCTCAAAAGGACCGAAGACTAGACTGGAACCAGGACAGGAGGAAGACAGACGATAGGAAAGTATGGCGCGCACTGTCTCTCTCTGTCAGGCCTCTATGAACCTGGGTAGAAGAGGAACGATTAAGTAAGTAAGTTAGACTTCTTTTCATGACACGATATCAGAATGTCCAAAATCTCTTCTCTTTGTCGTCGTCGTATCTCTTTTTTCATGATAAATTCCAGCTTTCCTCTTTTTATAACAAACCAAAGAAGCTGAATTGCATCCTTCTAATGCTAGGAATAAGCTTTCTATGTGCACTGGCGTTAGTTTCAAAACATCCTCAACACTCTTTCCAGACAGTTGTCTGTAAAACCATATCTCTATGTCCTACATGGATTTTCCTGATTGTCTATTAATTGTTCATGACTCGCTTCCATACCTCAGGATTGGCTCTATTAATCAACAAGGCACTGTCTTTCTTACTTCCATTGGCACGTATTAGCAGTATGCACGACTTTTATGTTTTTTAAGCTGCTTTTGATGGATTGTACTAATCTTGAATTCTAAAGATGCATTTTCCATAGTATGTTATTAATTTGGCCGTGTATTTGAATCTGTTTACTTGTTTCTAAACTGTTTCATTTACTTTGGTTATCATTCTGCAGAAGTCATTTTCTTCCCAAGATGACCATTATTTGTGTATTTTTCTGTTTAGGCTAAGGGCTTTATTTTTTATTATCAGTCACTTTTGTATCAATCATTTTCTGTAACTCTGTCCCACTTGCTGTTATCACGACTGTAACAATACCATATCTCAAGTTGTTTATATTACGCCCGTCATCTGATATTCCTGGCGTGTCCTTTTATGAATCTCATTATATTTTAAGATTCTTTGCAGGTGTTTCTTTACTACGATTTTGTTTTAACTGCATTGGTCAATCCAAGAAGTGCCTTCTTTTCTTGTTTAACTTTTTTTAGTCCCGCATTTGTCTCCTGTGCCCCTTGTTCCGGGGTGTTTGAGGGTGGAGGATCGTTGATGAGACAAAGGCAGAATATGATTACTGCTCCCTAACGCATGTTGTCAGAGGCGGATGATAAGAGGTTGGGCATGGGGCTGGTAACCTTACCATGAAAAATAAAAAGCACTAGAATCCACCGCTGAAAGAGCACATGAATCTTTAAGCAAGGGGGACCAGCTGCTGTCTCTGAAAGGCGCTTACAGATAAATGATGGTGGTTATGTCTTGGCCCAGAGGTTTTCAAACTGTGCGTCGCGGCTCCCAGGGGCGTCGCGGCCCTCGGCTAAGGGCGTCGCGGTGGCTTGGGAAAAGTGTTGGGCTCGATATTATGAGCCAAGGTCCATCAATAAATATAGATCTTCGTAGGACGACATGTTTGCGCCGAGGTATTATTACATGTACCAATACATGTTATTAGGTACTAGAAGTTATTGACAAATGCACCATAAAACTCCAGAGCAGGTCTATGTTACGAACAGCTGATCACTAACTCTGATGTCATCATGGGGGATGCTTGTGTAAAATATGCACATTTAGAAGTCATTAATATTTTCTTTTTGTGTACAATTGCTTATATATAATACGATAGTATAGAGAGGAGCCGCGGTGATCTATGCACAGGTCAAGGGAGCCGCGGACCAAAAAAGTTTGAAAACCTCTGCCTTGTCCTGTTTTATTTTGTCATTGTCAATTACGCAGCTCTTTTTTTCATATTTCATTGATTCTGTGTTAGGAAAAGGCAAGAGTAAACACGACGTTGTCCCTGTGGTTGGTGAAAGAAGCATCTGAATGCGACATGTTGTATTGGATTAAGCTCGTGAGTCACCCAGCCTAAAGTTGCGATATTTGTTATCGGGACTTTAATGCATTTTAGGCCTGCGATCTATGGCTGACATATATTTTTTAATGCATTGATGACTCTCACGGGTTGCCTCCTCTTTGCTCTGCAGTGATGGTCCAGCAATGGTCAAAACCTAGAATATCTAATGTGGGTCTTCAAAGGTATCTACCTTCGCACAAGATTGCTATTGGCAGAGATACAGATAGAAGGATGTTGATGCTTCTACCTTGTGGGAGTCTTCACAAGATATTCAGAAATCAAGAACAATGCTGAATGTGCCTTAACACAGTTAACTTATTATCTACCCGACAAATTTTGTGAAGAAATATATTGTATGATTTAGCTCGTTCAAGCTCCCAACTGATTTAATTCAGTGAAATCTAAATTTAATAGCTCTGTTTTAAGTGTATTTAAGGTGACTGAGGGGAGCCGCGCTGGTGTAATGGCTACGGCGTTGTACTGGCGACCAGGTTTTCATGGTTTAAACCCGGGCGTCAGCGTTTGAAGGAATGTTTACGACCGGAAATTTGACTGAATAACCTGAACGGCTCCTGCACATAAATCCCGTGTGGATGGGAAGGAGCGAAGCTCCTGACCGGGTTGGAAGGAAAGTCCACTATCCCCCCAGCCTCGCAATGACATGTCATTGGGCCAAAAGAGCTGGAAAGCTCGAGTGCCACTGGTTAGAGGAAAAAAAAAGGTGACTGAGACATATGGGTACAGTACACTGAAAAGGATTAAATCAGCGATAAATTTGTATATATATATACAAATAACAAATTTAATAATCAATTATATTTAACAGTGTAAAATGAATAATTCTCGTTTAAAAAAAAAGGTTATCTTCACAGGGTGGTGTTCTGGATATTAAGGGAATTGTCTGAAAGTTTACTTGGCAGCTTTTAAGAGTGTACTTAGCTGTCAGTTAGTTTGTTGGTTTCTGCTCCCGCCGATGGTTGGTTCTCTGCAGGTTATGGACTGGTTCATTCACGTCACTGGTCAAGTCCGGAGGTTGTGACATGTTCCAAGAAATATCAGAGAGTAATCACGAAGCTAGTCCAGCGTCTTCAAGACCCGTCTGATGATGGTGTCTAGCGTTGACAGCAGGCCACTTATACCACACACTTTGTTCCAAAGATAGCACCCTCAACTGGTACCACTGACCTAAAATCTCTTTAGGAATACTGACTCCTGGCTCAGAGAAATAGTTAAGGAAGCTTGTTTAAGATGCCTCTTACACGCGGTCTGGGGTATTATTTTACACTAGGCTCCAACTCAGACCTTTGTGTTCAGATTCCTAGGATTCTGGCTTTCCGTGTTAATGTAGGTAGATATTTCCTAGATATAAGTCCACAAGATGCTCAAACAAGGTCCCGTCCGATAAATGGATTTCTGATCCTATTCCTTACTCTGGCTAGCTGGCTATGGTCATCTAAACCGGCGAAAATGTCAGATTATATTGCAACTTTTGTCCCACGCACGTGGTTGTTACAATCTGACCAGGCCCCAATCAGAAGTATTGTTTATAACATAGAATTGCCCAGCCAATTGTATTCAATCATGCGTGTTATGATAACTTTCCTCATGGAATTTTCTATGTGACTCATACTTTTTGTGAAATTCAAACGGTCACTCTCCATATAAGGTAGTGTGATTTTCCGTCTAGGATAATCTCATTTACAACTGACAACTTCCTGAATTTATTACTGATCATATCTTCTCGGAAGCTATTACAACATTTCTGTCGTCTCAGGTGCGTGTCTGTAATAGTTCACCACCTGGATAATTTACTGCCCTGTACCTGTGCAAACAAATATTCATCGTGTGACCAGCTGGGTTGTGTTCTCTCCACGACAGAAATTAGGAAATCACGATTGCCATATCAGTGCCAACCAAGCTCGTGGGGCGATCTTCGTGTTAATCCGGCGCGCCCATGTTTGGTACATGAGAATTTTACCAACATGACTGTCGGTCAATATTGCGTCACCTGTCTATTCCCTCAGCCGGGATGATCAGGTAAACAGACATGACAAATATTATAGGAAGAGGTGTAAACAAGGACTCGAAAATAGCAAATATTCTCCGAGGTAGGAAAATAGAACGTGAAGAGCACAAAATAAATTACGGGATGGCACAAGAAATGAAAAGTTTCGAGGTCATTCTGTGACAATGACTAAGAATTACTTTGGTCTGTTTTCTTGGTGAATAATTGTCTTTTGTAAAATGAGATATCAGAGGCAAATTAATAGCGACTGGAAAAGTTAACAAACAAGTAGCAAACTTATTGTTATCGTTGACCATAATTACATCATTTCAATCCAGGCAAACCCAAGGGTGTCCAGTCTACTTAATGAAATACCGAAGGGTATGAATGCTAACTATTCCTGTCGCGCGCTGGTTGTATACACACGTGATGCATCCTCCCATACAGGATCCTTGCTAGTCTTACGTTTGATGCCAAAGTGTAGGAATCTTAGCTTTGTTGATTCATCGATTGCAGTGTCCCTGTCCAACAGGTGATCATTAATTGTCCTCACCGTATCTGCGTTATCGATATCCAATGTTCCCATTATGGGTGCTCTCGAAGCTAGTCTGCCAACTCTCTCAATGCCACGTACCTCTGCATGGCCAGGACAATAGATCCACACCACTTCCTGGTGATTTCAGGCTGATATAGACGTTTTCCATTCATGTCGTGGCCATCCATTTTGGACCATCCAAAGCATGAACCGAGAGTCTGACAAAATAACAGCCCTGTGGTTAATGGAATTTCAGACAGCCACCTCAGGGCAGCAGTAACTGCCTTTATCTCCATTCTCATGCATGAGGTTTTTGTCATATAAGCGCTGCTCTGTTCAGCGACGACCTTACCCTTGACTTTTGCCAAGAAGCCCAAAGCTGATTTCTCACTACAGAGTACAGATCCATCAGTGTACACAATTGCGTCATCATGCTCGGCACGATCATTCAAGTAACAAACTTAATACGAGACACCTCTTTCAGCACATGAGAAGTGAAGAACGAAATGGTTTGAAAGTCTGGTCAGAATACATGTGCACTAATCACATGTATATATATGTATATATAATATAAATATATATATATATATATATATATATAATATATATATATATCTAATATATATATATATATATACTATATAAATATAATGGGCGTATAATGGTATACGGGACCTTAATACCTATACCAATAATATATATATATATATATATATATATATATATATATATATATATATATATATATATATATATATATATATATATATATATATATAAAACAGAAGGCATTGCAGAAACTGTGTGGATGAATGATGCACAGAAAAAAAGGATATAGCGACACCATTTCCTTATGCTCGCATATTATGACAAGTACCTTGTGCACTTAAAAGGTTAGGTAAAGGATCCCGTTACACGCCCATTGAGGCATGCGGAATATAGTGTGAGGCCCATATTTTCTTGACCATCGGGCATACAACACTAAGGGGTTATGCGACAGCATCACGCCGGCCGCCTTAACCTTTCAAAGTTGCTCTGTCCCCATTTCATGAGGCTGGGTCGACCCCGGAGCCGTTTGCGGTCTAAAAAATTCCACCTCAACTGGGGATCGAACCATGGATCACAGAGCTGGGAAGCCCGTGCAATTACCACTGCGCTACCGCGGCTCATTTGTACACTTAAACGAAAAGAAAAGACATATAAAAAAGAAATAGAGCTATCATCACTCCTGATAAAAACAACGCTAGATGATGTTTATATTTCTCAAGAAGAACACACAAAGTTACAGAAAAACTACGTCATGTGAGTGGGTTGATCTAGAAACCGGTTTTAAACACTAAGTTACAGAAAACTAACGTTCAGGTGAGTGGGTTGATCTAGGAACCGGTTTAAACACTAAGTTACAGAAAACTACGTCATGTGAGTGGGTTGATCTAGAAACCGGTTTAAACACTAAGTTAAAGAAAACTACGTCATGTGAGTGGGTTGATCTAGAAACCGGTTTAAACACAAAGTTACAGAAAACTACGTCATGTGAGTGGGTTGATCTAGAAACTGGTTTAAACACTAACTGACAGACAACTACGTCGTGTGAGTGGGTTGATCTGTAAACCGGTTTAAACACAAAGTTTACAAGAAAAAACTACGTCATGTGAGTGGGTTGATCTAAAAACCGGTTTAAACACAAAGTTACAGAAAACTACGTCATGTGAGTGGGTTGATCTAGAAACCGGTTTAAACACTAAGTTACAGAAAACTACGTCATGTGAGTGGGGTTGATCTAGAAACCGTTTTAAACACTAAGTTACAGAAAACTACGTCACGTTAGTGGGTTGATCTAGAAACCGGTTTAAACACTAAGTTACAGAAAACTACGTCACGTGAGTGGGTTGATCTAGAAACCGGTTTAAACACTAAGTTACAGAAAACTACGTCACGTGAGTGGGTTGATCTAGAAACCGGTTTAAACACTAAGTTACAGAAAACTACGTCATTGTGAAGTGGGTTGATCTAGAAACCGGTTTAAAACACTAAGTTACAGAAAACTACGTCATGTGAGTGGGTTGATCTAGAAACCGGTTTAAACACTAAGTTACAGAAAACTACGTCATGTGAGTGGTTGATCTAGAAACCGGTTTAAACACTAAGTTACAGAAAACTACGTCATGTGTGAGTGGGTTGATCTAGAAACCGGTTTTAAACACTAAGTTACAGAAAACTACGTCATGTGAGTGGGTTGATCTAGAAACCGGTTTTAAACACTAAGTTACAGAAAACTAACGTCATGTGGTGAGTGGGTTGATCTAGAAACCGGTTTAAACACTAAGTTACAGAAAACTACGTCATGTCAGTGGGTTGATCTAGAAACCGGTTTAAACACTAAGTTACAGAAAACTACGTCATGTGAGTGGGTTGATCTAGAAACCGGTTTAAACACTAAGTTACAGAAAACTACGTCATGTGAGTGGGTTGATCTAGAAACCGGTTTAAACACTAAGTTACAGAAAACTACGTCATGTGAGTGGGTTGATCTAGAAACCGGTTTTTTTAAAACACTAAGTTACAGAAAACTACGTCATGTGAGTGGGTTGATCTAGAAACCGGTTTAAACCACAAAGTTACAGAAAACTACGTCATGTGAGTGGGTTTGATCTTAGAAACCGGTTTAAACAACACTAAGTTACAGAAAAACTACGTCATGTGAGTGGGTTGATCTAGAAACCGTTTTAAAACACAAAGTTACAGAAAACTACGTCATGTGAGTGGGTTGATCTAGAAACCGGTTTAAACACAAAGTTACAGAAAACTACGTCATGTGAGTGGGTTGATCTAGAAACCGGTTTAAACACTAAGTTACAGAAAACTACGTCATGTGAGTGGGTTGATCTAGAAACCGGTTTAAACACAAAGTTACAGAAAACTACGTCATGTGAGTGGGTTGATCTAGAAACCGGTTTAAACACTAAGTTACAGAAAACTACGTCATGTGAGTGGGTTGATCTAGAAACCGGTTTAAACACTAAGTTACAGAAAACTACGTCACATGAGTGGGTTGATCTAGAAACCGGTTTAAACACTAAGTTACAGAAAACTACGTCACGTGAGTGGGTTCATCTAGAAACCGGTTTAAACACTAAGTTACAGAAAACTACGTCATGTGAAAGGGTTGATCTAGAAACCGGTTTAAACACTAAGTTACAGAAAACTACGTCATGTGAGTGGGTTGATCTAGAAACCGGTTTAAACACTAAGTTACAGAAAACTACGTCAAGTGACCTAGTTGATCTAGAAACCGACTTAAACACTAACTTACAGAAAACTACGTCACGTGAGTGGGTTGATCTAGAAACCGGTTTTAAAACACTAAGTTACAGAAAACTACGTCATGTGAGTGGGTTGATCTAGAAACCGGTTTAAACACTAAGTTACAGAAAACTACGTCATGTGAGTGGGTTGATCTAGAAACCGGTTTAAACACTAAGTTACAGAAAACTACGTCATGTGAGTGGGTTGATCTAGAAACCGGTTTAAACACTAAGTTACAGAAAACTACGTCATGTGAGTGGGTTGATCTAGAAACCGGTTTAAACACTAAGTTACAGAAAACTACGTCATGTGAGTGGGTTGATCTAGAAACCGGTTTAAACACTAAGTTACAGAAAACTACGTCATGTGAGTGGGTTGATCTAGAAACCGGTTTAAACACTAAGTTACAGAAAACTACGTCATGTGAGTGGGTTGATCTAGAAACCGGTTTTAAACACAAAGTTACAGAAAACTACGTCATGTGAGTGGGTTGATCTAGAAACCGGTTTAAACACTAAGTTACAGAAAACTACGTCATGTGAGTGGGTTGATCTAGAAAACCGGTTTAAACACTAAGTTACAGAAAACTACGTCATGTGAGTGGGTTGATCTAGAAACCGGTTTTAAACACTAAGTTACAGAAAACTACGTCATGTGAGTGGGTTGATCTAGAAACCGGTTTAAACACTAAGTTACAGAAAACTACGTCATGTGAGTGGGTTGATCTAGAAACCTGTTTTAACACTAAGTTACAGAAAAGCTCGTCATGTGACTGGGTTGATCTAGAAACCGGTTTAAACACTAAGTTACAGAAAACTACGTCATGTGAGTGGGTTGATCTAGAAACCGGTTTTTTAAAACACTAAGTTACAGAAAACTACGTCATGTGAGTGGGTTGATCTAGAAACCGGTTTAAACACTAAGTTACAGAAAACTACGTCATGTGAGTGGGTTGATCTAGAAACCGGTTTTAAACACTAAGTTACAGAAAACTACGTCATGTGAGTGGGTTGATCTAGAAACCGGTTTTAAACACTAAGTTACAGAAAACTACGTCATGTGAGTGGGTTGATCTAGAAACCGGTTTTTTTAAACACTAAGTTACAGAAAACTACGTCATGTGAGTGGTTGATCTAGAAACCGGTTTAAAACACTAAGTTACAGAAAACTACGTCACATGTGAGTGGGTTGATCTAGAAACCGGATTTAAACACTAAGTTTACAGAAAACTACGTCACGTTAGTGGGTTTGATCTAGAAACCGGTTTAAACACTAAGTTACAGAAAAACTACGTCACGTGAGTGGGTTGATCTAGAAAACGGTTTTTTTTAAACACTAAGTTACAGAAAAAACTACGTCACGTGAGTGGGTTGATCTAGAAACCGGTTTTAAACACTAAGTTACAGAAAACTACGTCATGTGAGTGGGTTGATCTAGAAACCGGTTTAAACACTAAGTTACAGAAAACTACGTCATGTGAGTGGGTTGTGATCTAGAAACCGGTTTAAACACTAAGTTACAGAAAACTACGTCATGTGAGTGGGTTGATCTAGAAACCGGTTTAAACACTAAGTTACAGAAAACTACGTCATGTGAGTGGGTTGATCTAGAAACCGGTTTAAACACTAAGTTACAGAAAACTACGTCATGTGAGTGGGTTGATCTAGAATCTGTTTTTAACACTAAGTTACAGAAAACTACGTCATGTGAGTGGGTTGATCTAGAAACCGGTTTAAACACTAAGTTACAGAAAACTACGTCATGTGAGTGGGTTGATCTAGAAACCGGTTTAAACACTAAGTTACAGAAAACTACGTCATGTGAGTGGGTTGATCTAGAAACCGGTTTTAAACACTAAGTTACAGAAAACTACGTCATGTGAGTGGGTTGATCTAGAAACCGGTTTAAACACTAAGTTACAGAAAACTACGTCATGTGAGTGGGTTGATCTAGAAACCGGTTTAAACACTAAGTTACAGAAAACTACGTCATGTGAGTGGGTTGATCTAGAAACCGGTTTAAACACTAAGTTACAGAAAACTACGTCATGTGAGTGGGTTGATCTAGAAACCGGTTTAAACACTAAGTTACAGAAAACTACGTCATGTGAGTGGGTTGATCTAGAAACCGGTTTAAACACTAAGTTACAGAAAACTACGTCATGTGAGTGGGTTGATCTAGAAACCGTTTTTAAACACTAAGTTACAGAAAACTACGTCATGTGAGTGGGTTGATCTAGAAACCGGTTTTTAAACACTAAGTTACAGAAAACTACGTCATGTGAGTGGGTTGATCTAGAAACCGGTTTAAACACTAAGTTACAGAAAACTACGTCACGTGAGTGGGTTGATCTAGAAACCGGTTTAAACACTAAGTTACAGAAAACTACGTCATGTGAGTGGGTTGATCTAGAAACCGGTTTAAACACTAAGTTACAGAAAACTACGTCATGTGAGTGGGTTGATCTAGAAACCGGTTTTTAAACACTAAGTTACAGAAAACTACGTCATGTGAGTGGGTTGATCTAGAAACCGGTTTAGAAAAAACACTAAGTTACAGAAAACTACGTCATGTGAGTGGGTTGATCTAGAAACCGGTTTAAACACTAAGTTACAGAAAACTACGTCATGTGAGTGGGTTGATCTAGAAACCGGTTTAAACACTAAGTTACAGAAAACTACGTCATGTGACTGGGTTGATCTAGAAACCGGTTAAACACTAAGTTACAGAAAACTACGTCATGTGAGTGGGTTGATCTAGAAACCGGTTTAAACACTAAGTTACAGAAAACTACGTCATGTGAGTGGGTTGATCTAGAAACCGGTTTAAACACTAAGTTACAGAAAACTACGTCATGTGAGTGGGTTGATCTAGAAACCGGTTTAAACACTAAGTTACAGAAAACTACGTCATGTGAGTGGGTTGATCTAGAAACCGGTTTAAACACTAAGTTACGGAAACTACGTCACGTGAGTGGGTTGATCTAGAAACCGGTTTAAACACTAAGTTACAGAAAACTACGTCATGTGAGTGGGTTGATCTAGAAACCGGTTTAAACACTAAGTTACAGAAAACTACGTCATGTGAGTGGGTTGATCTAGAAACCGGTTTAAACACTAAGTTACAGAAAACTACGTCATGTGAGTGGGTTGATCTAGAAACCGGTTTAAACACTAAGTTACGGAAAACTACGTCATGTGAGTGGGTTGACCTAGAAACCGGTTTAAACACTAAGTTACAGAAAAATACATCACGTGACTGGGTTGATCTAGAAACCGGTTTAAACACTAAGTTACAGAATACTTCGTCATGTGAGTGGGTTGATCTAGAAACCGGTTTAAACACTAAGTTACAGAAAACTACGTCATGTGACTGGGTTGATCTAGAAACCGGTTTAAACACTAAGTTACAGAAAACTACGTCATGTGAGTGGGTTGATCTAGAAACCGGTTTAAACACTAAGTTACGGAAAACTACGTCATGTGAGTGGGTTGATCTAGAAACCGGTTTAAACACTAAGTTACAGAAAACTACGTCATGTGAGTGGGTTGATCTAGAAACCGGTTTAAACACTAAGTTACAGAAAACTACGTCATGTGAGTGGGTTGATCTAGAAACCGGTTTAAACACTAAGTTACAGAAAACTACGTCATGTGAGTGGGTTGATCTAGAAACCGGTTTAAACACTAAGTTACAGAAAACTACGTCATGTGACTGGGTTGATCTAGAAACCGGTTTAAACACTAAGTTACAGAAAACTACGTCATGTGAGTGGGTTGATCTAGAAACCGGTTTAAACACTAAGTTACAGAAAACTACGTCATGTGAGTGGGTTGATCTAGAAACCGGTTTAAACACTAAGTTACAGAAAACTACGTCATGTGACTGGGTTGATCTAGAAACCGGTTTAAACACTAAGTTACAGAAAACTACGTCATGTGAGTGGGGTTGATCTAGAAACCGTTTTAAAAACACTAAGTTACAGAAAACTACGTCCACGTGAGTGGGTTGATCTAGAAACCGGTTTAAACACTAAGTTACAGAAAACTACGTCATGTGAGTGGGTTGATCTAGAAACCGGTTTAAACACT
The DNA here is from genome assembly GCA_024509875.1 of Oreohelix idahoensis. Lineage (NCBI taxonomy): Eukaryota > Metazoa > Mollusca > Gastropoda > Stylommatophora > Oreohelicidae > Oreohelix > Oreohelix idahoensis. The sequence continues at coordinate 28,137 of JAMPIV010005959.1, forward strand.
AAGTTACAGAAAACTACGTCATGTGAGTGGGTTGATCTAGAAACCGGTTTAAACACTAAGTTACAGAAAACTACGTCATGTGAGTGTGGGTTGATGTAAAAACCGGTTTAAACACTAAGTTACAGAAACCTACGTCATGTGAGTGGGTTGATCTAGAAACCGGTTTAAACACTAAGTTACAGAAAACTACGTCATGTGAGTGGGTTGATCTAGAAACCGGTTTAAACACTAAGTTACAGAAAACTACGTCATGTGAGTGGGTTGATCTAGAAACCGGTTTTAAACACTAAGTTACAGAAAACTACGTCATGTGAGTGGGTTTGATCTAGAAAAACCGTTTTTTAAACACTAAGTTACAGAAAACTACGTCATGTGAGTGGGTTGATCTAGAAACCGGTTTAAACACTAAGTTACAGGAAAACTACGTCATGTGAGTGGGTTGATCTAGAAACCGGTTTAAACACTAAGTTACAGAAAACTACGTCATGTGAGTGGGTTGATCTAGAAACCGTTTAAACACTAAGTTACAGAAAACTTACGTCATGTGAGTGGGTTGATCTAGAAACCGGTTTAAACACTAAGTACAGAAAACTACGTCATGTGAGGTGGGTGATCTGTAAACCGGTTTAAAACACTAAGTTACAGAAAACTACGTCATGTGAGTGGGTTAATCTAGAAATCAGTTTAAACACTAGGTTACAGCAAACTACGTAATGTGAGTGGGTTGATCTAGAAACCGGTTTGAACACTAAGTTACAGAAAACTACCTCATGTGAGTGGGTTGATCTAGAAACCGGTTTTAAACACTAAGTTACAGAAAACTACGTCATGTGAGTGAGTTGATCTAGAAACCGGATTAAACACTAAGTTACAGAAAACTACGTCATGTGAGTGGGTTGATCTAGAAACCGGCTTAAACACTAAGTTACAGAAAACTACGTCAATGTGAGTGGGTTGATCTAGAAACCGGTTTAAACACTAAGTTACAGAAAACTACGTCATGTGAGTGGGTTGATCTAGAAACCGGTTTAAACACTAAGTTACAGAAAACTACGTCATGTGAGTGGGTTGATCTAGAAACCGGTTTAAATATTAAGTTACAGAAAACTACGTCATGTGAGTGGGTTGATCTAGAAACCGGTTTAAACACTAAGTTACAGAAAACTACGTCATGTGAGTGGGTTGATCTAGAAACCGGTTTAAACACTAAGTTACAGAAAACTACGTCATGTGAGTGGGTTGATCTAGAAACCGGTTTAAACACTAAGTTACAGAAAACTACGTCATGTGAGTGGGTTGATCTAGAAACCGGTTTAAACACTAAGTTACAGAAAACTACGTCATGTGAGTGGGTTGATCTAGAAACCGGTTTAAACACTAAGTTACAGAAAACTACGTCATGTGAGTGGGTTGATCTAGAAACAAGTTTAAACACTAAGTTACAAAAAACAACGTCATGTGAGTGGGTTGATCTAGAAACCGGTTTAAACACTAAGTTTACAGAAAACTACGTCACGTGAGTGGGTTGATCTAGAAACCGGTTTAAACACTAAGTTACAGAAAACTACGTCATGTGAGTGGGTTGATCTAGAAACCGGTTTAAACACTAAGTTACAGAAAACTACGTCATGTGAGTGGGTTGATCTAGAAACCGGTTTAAATACTAAGTTACGGAAAACTACGTCATGTGAGTGGGTTGATCTAGAAACCGGTTTAAACACTAAGTTACGGAAAACTACGTCATGTGACTGGGTTGATCTAGAAACCGGTTTAAACACTAAGTTACAGAAAACTACGTCATGTGAGTGGGTTGATCTAGAAACCGGTTTAAACACTAAGTTACAGAAAACTACGTCATGTGAGTGGGTTGATCTAGAAACCGGTTTTTAAACACTAAGTTACAGAAAACTACGTCATGTGAGTGGGTTTTTTTTTTGATCTAGAAACCGGTTTAAACACTAAGTTACAGAAAACTACGTCATGTGAGTGGGTTGATCTAGAAACCGGTTTAAACACTAAGTTACAGAAAACTACGTCATGTGACTGGGTTGATCTAGAAACCGGTTTAAACACTAAGTTACGGAAAACTACGTCATGTGACTGGGTTGATCTAGAAACCGGTTTAAACACTAAGTTACGGAAAACTACGTCATGTGAGTGGGTTGATCTAGAAACCGGTTTAAACACTAAGTTACGGAAAACTACGTCATGTGAGTGGGTTGATCTAGAAACCGGTTTAAACACTAAGTTCGCCCCCCCCCCCAACAGAAAACTACGTCATGTGAGTGGGTTGATCTAGAAACCGGTTTTAAACACTAAGTTACAGAAAACTACGTCATGTGAGTGGGGTTGATCTAGAAACCGAGTTTAAACACTAAGTTACAGAAAACTACGTCATGTGAGTGGGTTGATCTAGAAACCGGTTTAAACACTAAGTTACAGAAAACTACGTCATGTGAGTGGGTTGATCTAGAAACCGGTTTAAACACTAAGTTACAGAAAACTACGTCACGTGAGTGGGTTGATCTAGAAACCGGTTTAAACACTAAGTTACAGAAAACTACGTCATGTGAGTGGGTTGATCTAGAAACCGGTTTAAACACTAAGTTACAGAAAACTACGTCATGTGAGTGGGTTGATCTAGAAACCGGTTTAAACACTAAGTTACAGAAAACTACGTCATGTGAGTGGGTTGATCTAGAAACCGGTTTAAACACTAAGTTACAGAAAACTACGTCATGTGAGTGGGTTGATCTAGAAACCGGTTGTTAAACACTAAGTTACAGAAAACTACGTCATGTGAGTGGGTTGATCTAGAAACCGTTTTAAACACTAAGTTTTACAGAAAACTACGTCATGTGAGTGGGTTGAAATCTAGAAAACCGGTTTAAACACTAAGTTACAGAAAACTACGTCATGTGAGTGGGTTGATCTAGAAACCGGTTTAAACACTAAGTTACAGAAAACTACGTCAATGTGAGTGGGTTGATCTAGAAACCGTTTTTAAACACTAAGTTACAGAAAACTACGTCATGTGACTGGGTTGATCTAGAAACCGGTTTAAACACTAAGTTACGGAAAACTACGTCATGTGACTGGGTTGATCTAGAAACCGGTTTAAACACTAAGTTACGGAAAACTACGTCATGTGACTGGGTTGATCTAGAAACCGGTTTAAACACTAAGTTACGGAAAACTACGTCATGTGAGTGGTTGATCTAGAAACCGGTTTAAACACTAAGTTACAGAAAACTACGTCCCCACGTGAGTTGGGTTGATCTAGAAACCGGTTTAAACACTAAGTTACAGAAAACTAAACGTCATGTGAGTGGGTTGATCTAGAAACCGGTTTAAACACACTAAGTTACAGAAAACTACGTCATGTGAGTGGGTTGATGCTAGAAAACCGGTTTAAACAAAACACTAAGGTTACAGTAAACTACGTCATGTTGATGTGTGGTTTATCGTAGAAACCGGTTTTAAAACACTAAGTTACAGAAAACTACGTCAATGTGAGTGGGTTGATCTAGAAACCGGTTAAACACTAAGTTACAGAAAACTACGTCATGTGAGTGGTTGATCTAGAAAACCCGTTAATAACCACTAAGTTACAGAAAACTACGTCATGTCAGAGTGGTTGATCTAGAAACCGTATTAAAAACACTAAGTTTACAGAAAACTAACGTCCCATGTGAGTGTGGGTTGATTCTAGAAACCGTGTTTAAACACTAAGTTACAGGAAAACCTACGTCATGTGAGTGGTTTGGATCTAGAAACCGGTTTAAAACACTAAGGTTACAGAAAAACTACGTCATGTCAGTGGGTTGAATCTAGAAAACCGGTTTAAAACACTAAGATTACAGAAAACTAAAACGTCATGTCCAGTGCGGTTGATCTAGAAACCGGATTAAACACTAAAAGTATACCAGAAAACTACGACATAGTGAGTGGGTTTGATTATGCGTGAATGCCAATGATGATATGGATGGCATCCGCATGTCTGGTTTTGTGTAGTGTGTAGATGTGTTCAGTCAAAACAATGTTCATGCAACAATAACAGGGCAATCCACATAGGACGTCAGTAAACTCACGACGTATAAAGTCAATGAGTCTTGAAACAGCCGTTGACGTTTTTCTTCATTATTTATTGTGGACGCCACAGTGACAAAATGGTTACGCAAATGTGTAGGCACATCAAACAGTCATTATCACAGCAACATTCAATACAGCAATAAACGGTAGACAGCATTACAATGATGAGTCAGATGCATGTTATATTTCAAAGTGCTGTAAATGTAGTCAGTTGAACAACTCCATCCTTTTCTATAACAGCCAGGAGATAACCAGATGTATGAGATCAGTTCACTCTCCTTAGTTTGACTTCAGCAAGACAGACACGTCTGCCGAAGTATAAATAATGTCCTCAAAAATATCCTCTAGATAATAAAGGTTTTCCAAACCTAGTTCATTTAACAAAGTAGCAAGTAATGGTCCTTGGTACATGCATCAACCGATGCAGTACAATGCAGCGACATGTGAGCTGGGAAAGAACATCTCGTGACGACGACTTTTCGCAGACAGGCTATGAATCGAAATCGCTCACGACCCAAAATCAATAGAGTTAATGAAAGAGTCAATTTACCTTGCTTTCATGAAATACACAGAAATATCACGCCTCCCGACATGTGGGAAACACTAGAGGTATTATCTCGAATAAACGAAATATCCATTAAGAGGACTACACATCCCTGACAGAACAAAAAATAGCGGAGATCCCCTCTTCAACGAGGCATCTCTTTCGCCATTCCAAATCGCTCACTCCACTAGTGGTGGGCGGAAACCGATCGACAAAGAAGCAAGACAAGTCATGCGCAGTCCAGCGCAAAACGACCACAGCTCAAACTTAACTGCATTCGATACCAACGCGAGAAGACAAATGCTTACCGAGAAAAGTGACTATAAATTCCAAGCAGTTGTTGCCCTTGCGTTATAAAACAGATATTGAAATAAAACGATGTTGCGAGAATTTATCACGCAACATATCACCACCTCCTCCCGATAAAAAAAAAATGTGGAACATATTTTTTTTTTCAATATCAAAGAGCAAGCGATAAGCGGCTCAAAACGCACGAATTATGCGCTGATAATTAACTAAATTGCCAAACAATAGGCTAATTATAGAGTGTCTGGTGAGGATATACCTCAACAGAAAAATAAATATGTCTCAAAAAATATTCACATCGGGGAGGTGTCACCAACACACATCACGTTAGCATGTAAACACAATATACGTATGCAAGTTACTATAATCATCATTAAACAGCATACTCTAATATTGTCTTTAAAAATGGATGTACAAATCTGATAGGAAAATTTAAATAGTACATTCTTTGACATGTAATGACATAAGTACATAGTAAAGTTAAACTACATGACGATCCAGGACATATGCTCTGGTATTCCGAGGGTAAGTACACAATCTAGAACTCGTAAGGTAAGTCCTCAGCTCAACAATGACATTCTGAGAAAGTACAAGCAATATAATGCTAATTAATAACTAATATGCTTCATAAGGTACAATACATTATTAATAATTGTGGCTGTTTAGTAAACTAACGGCCCTTATATTAACTACTCAGTCCTCCTCTATCATTTTAAAAAACGAACAGAAGAAGATGACAACAAAGCACGATAGTGTGTACATATAAAGTAAGTACAGATGTGCTAATCTATTGTAGAAATATAGGTGTGTTATGACTCTGTAATATATGGAAATATAGGACAGAAGTATTAGTTGGAGTCATGTGGGCATCTAGACAAAATGTCAGCCATCACATTATCCGCACCACGGATAGCTCGTACCGTGAAGTGAAAAGGTTGAAGAGCTATAGCATATCGAGTGGATCTCGAACTCTTCAAATTCTTAGTCTGAATAGCTGTAAGAGCTTTCTGATCAGTCTCTAGAATGAAATGTGCGCCCAGGAGGAATCTTTGTAGCTTTAGAATTGACCAAACCATCGCTAACTACTCACGGTCTAAAACCGAGTAGTTCCTCTCTGCCGCATTTAGTTTTTCTAGAAATGTACATAACAGGATGCAGAGTATTTGCATATTCTTGCATCAGTGCTGCGCCAATCCCAGTGGATGAAGCATCACTCCGAAGAACAAAAGTCCTATCAAGAGTAGGTAATCTTAAATGGGAGGAGAAGAAAATATATTCTTGATTTGGTCTAATGAAGATTGGCATTCTTCAGACCAACGGACCAGATTAGGCGAACCTTTCTTCAACAATGTTGATAGAGGTGCCATGATCGAAGATAAATTTGGAATAAATCTCCCATAAAATTGAATTAAACCTAAGAGACTCCTAACTTGTTTCTTCGTTTTAGGAACAGAGATGTTTCAAGTATTTTGGAAGTATTGTGGTCTTCTGTCTTCAAGAGACCATGACCAACACGATGACCCAGGAAAGAGATTTCACCAAAACCAACAAAAGCTTTAGAAGGTTTTGCTGTCAAATTATTCTCACGTAGAGTGGACAGTAAGTCATATAAAACCCTAAATAGTGATCTTCCCAGGTATCACTGAAGAGACAGATGTCATCTAAGTATGCGATGACATCCGAACGATGTGACAGAATTCGACGCATCCATGCGAACGAAAGTGGCAGGGGCGTTCATGAGACCAAAAGGCATAACATTCCATTGAAATAGACCCCTAGGTGTAGAAAAAAGCAGTAAGAGGTTTGGCATGCTCTGCTAAAGGCACTTGCCAATAACCTTTAGACAAGTCAAGTTTAGTGAAGAATCTAGAATTAGAAAGTCTAATCAGTAGATCTTCTAACAAAGGCATCGGTTCAGCGTCGAACTTTGTGACCTGATTCAATTTGCGATAATCAACGCAAATTCGTATGTTCTTATCCTTCTTCCGGACAATAACCATGGAAGAAGAATATGGTGAAGTCGATGGTTCAATTATATTTAATTGAATCATTTCATCCAATTCCTTTTCCACTTGCGACTGAAAGTGTATGGGAATAGGATACGGCCTAACCCTAATTGGATTATTGTCGGTAAGAATTATGTCATGTTCTATGACATCTGTGTGTCCAGGAATGTCAGTGAGAACATCCTGAAATGTTTGTAACATCGACAAGTCTCGTCGATGTTCGTCACCAGAAAGATTAGGAGAAACAGAAACGTTTTTCCAAGATTCCGTGGAATGTAATGGAACCACTGAAGGGGAAGGTTGACATCAGAGAAGGTAGCTTTTCCTCCTCGTGTATGACAGACAGGGACGAATAATGACCGTGAGGTGCAGGAGCATCATCCGTTGCCTGGAAAATAGGCAGCAAATAGTCAGGACGTTCGTGAAATTCCGAAAGCATGTTTATGTGGAAAGTTTTATGCATTCCATCAATATCGACCACATAGTCAACATCGGAAATCCGAGAGACTATTGCATACGGACCTTTCCATGCAATAAGAAGTCTATTTTCCCTACTGGGGAGTAGGACGAATGCTTTGTCACCTGGACAAAGTTGTCGTAGACATCTATTCTTGTTAGCAAACTGCCTTGCCTTCTCTTTAGCAATTTCTGATGAAGCAGTTGCTAGCTTACATGCCTCAATGATCTTTTGTCTAAGAGCAATGACATACTCATATGAGGATTGAGTTTCATCGCTAATATCATCGGCAGTGATGAGATCGTGTAATAACGACATAGGGCCGCGTGGACGCGCGCCAAAGACAAGTTCGAAGGGAGAAAATCCTGTGTGTTCATTAGGGCATTCTCTATAGGCAAAGAGAGCCGCGGGTAAAACCCTGTCCCAATCTTGAGGATGATCTTCAGTTATCTTACCAAGCAAAGTCTTGAGCGTTCTATTCAGACACTCAACTAACCCATTAGACATAGGATGGTAGATACTACTGAGAGATCGTTCAATATGTAAGGTAGACATTACCTGTGACATAGTGTCAGATATGAGTTGAGTGCCATGGTCTGACAATATTTCTCTGGGGAACCCCAAGCGAGAAAATATCAACCAAAGAGCATCTGCGATATCTGTAGTAGATATGCTCTTAAGAGGAATAGCCTCTGGCCAACGTGTGCACATATCGACACATGTAAGGATAAACTGATGTCCCCTGGCCGACTTGACCTTAAAAGGGCCAATAATATCTATGGCCATTTTCTGAAACGGCCGAATAGGAATGTCAGCAGCCTGGATAGGCGCAGCATGTCTTGGTCCTCTAGATTTGACCTCCTGACATACCTTGCATGATCGGCAGTAAATACGAATGTCCTTATTGACAAAAGGCCAAAAGAAAGCCGCAAGGACTCTCGACTTCGTACGGGCAAAACCCATATGTCCAGCACATTGCGAGTCATGAGCATGTTGCAATATTTGGACTCTCATGCTCTTGGGAACAAGAATTTGCGAATGTGCCGACGTAGCCGAATCTTGTACCATACGTACAAGTACGCCGTTTCTCATTGCAATCCAAGATTTTCTATTTGTATCCTGATTCGGATCACCTTTCTTCGCAAGAACGAAGAATTTTTTTAAAGAAGAATCTTCTTCTTGCAATTTTATGAAAGAGTCACGAGTGATCACTAAGTGACTATCTTGGCTATCAACTTCATTATCACTATTCAGTGAAGTTTCGGGTGTTTGTAGAGCTTGTGCTCTTGTAACTACTGCATTTGTAGCTTGCATGTTATTATCTTCCCAAGCAGCAATCTGCTGTGGGGTACACTCCCTAACTCCGTGAATACGACCAATAATAAGGTCCGCAATAGGATTAGGTAAGAGACAAGCATGCACATCTCCAGTAAAGAAATGAGTGGCAATGCGAATTACAGCAGTAGGATATTTTTCTAGAGTGCCGCCAAATGTGACACATTTAATAACCCTTCCTGTAGCACAAGATGGATCTACAAGCGATTGTCTAACACCAATAGTGGTGCATCCGGAATCGAAAAGTAGTGAGACCGGAGTATCATTAACAAGACCCTTATGTAGTAGAATTAAAGAACCCCTCCCGTCATGCGCAACAGCAGCAGGAAGAGCGGGAAGTGGGTGACCACAACTCAAAGTAGTTATGGTACCCGGTTCGAATAAAGTACTGCATTGGGGGCATTTGTTTGCTCTCTCAAAGTCAAAAGCAGAACTAGTGACAGCGTCAAAGTTTTTACTATCAACAACATGATTACAGGCTGCCTCAGTTTCCTGTTGTACAGCATTAGCCTGCTGATATCTCTTTTTTTTTGTGTTGAGATCTACCCCGACTATTATTACCTCTGAAGTTATCAAAGTTATTATTATCTCTGCAGTTATTATTGTCTCTATTGTAATTGTTATCCTGGTTCGAATTCCAGTTTCCACGATTACTATCATGTTCACATTGATGCGAACATCTATTTGTTTGGTTCTGAGGTCTTCGGCAGGAATAACCTCTATTACCATATCCTCTTTTGAAATGCTTATAATTATTAGGGTGATAGTAACGAGTACTATCAGGTTGTCTCCAATTCTTCGAAGAAGAATCACCATGAAATTGATTTCCATGATTTTGACAGAAATTACCGCTACTCTTTCTATCAAAATTTTGTTGGGATCTACGAGCAAAGTTTTGACCATACGGAGCTGCCGAAGCAACTGGTAAACCTTCTTTCACCTTAGAGTTACCCATGGTTATGTGTGGGTGCGCAGTTACGTATTGGCAACAGAAATCTTCCCTTTCTTTTATTGTTTTAGGTTTACGTTCATGAAGGAAAGCAAGGAAAGACTCATTGACAGACGACATGACTTTGTCTCTAAGTATTAAGTCCATAAGTCCTTCATAAGTTTTTTCCGTCTTAGATAGTTCAACCCATCGTGAGAAAGTAATGCGTATTCTTGCAATAAACTCGGAGAATTCAACTCCATTTTCAGGTAACATGTTTTTAAATTGTAGACGATAGCCGTCTTCGTTAAGCTGATATTTCTTTAACAAAGCGGCCCTGACAACCTCATAATTGTTCTTGTCAGTTTCATCCACCATATTTAATATACTTAGAGCTTTACCTGTCAGTATCCCTGATAACTGATAAACATATTTTGCTTTGTCTATGTTATGAGCTGTACATGCTTGTTCAAATCTGTCCAGATAGAACAATATGTCATCACTGGAAGGACTAAATGTTGGTAACTTAATCTTAAAAGTATCATTATTAGCCTTACCAGAAGATGAACCCTTGTTTGAATCATTACCATTACTCATGCTTGTCAATTTCAATTTTTCCAACTCTAAAGCTAAGACCTTTTCTTCATGTTCCATTTTTGCTTTCTCTTTCCTCTCATCAGACTCTCTCTGTAATCTTCTTTCCTCAGCCTGAGCCTCTTTTTGAAGTCTTTCATTTTCAGCTTCTTTTTCAAGTCTTTTATTTTCAGCCTCTTTTTCAAGTCTTTTATTCTCAGCCTCTTTTTCAAGTCTTTTATTCTCAGCCTCTTTTTCAAGTCTTTTATTCTCAGCCTCTTTTTGAAGTCTTTCAGCATCTAGCTGTAGCTGGAGTTTTCTCTCCTCAGCTTCTGATTCCCTTTTTTGTTTTTCCATTTCCATTTGGAATCTTTTTTCATCCACCTGCATCTGCAGTTTCTTTTGTTCAGCTTCCATTGCTTTATCATATCGAGCAGTTGCAAATCTTCTAACTTATCACCAGTCTTCCCAAGCAATTTACCCTGCTCAATAAAGTGCTCAAATGTAGACATGTTGTCTAACATATGAGTCCAAAACCTGAAATAATTAACTAATTTATTTCAAACCTAAGTGTAACAAGTCTTAATTAAGCACTTGTATATTCACATCACCTTATATTATCCCAGTCTCTGTGGGAAACAAGTCTCCAATCAAAGAACTTGTATATGAAATATCAGCACTCAATTCTTGATCATAAGTGCACTTCTCATTCAATAGTGCACGACACTATTCATCATTCATTTATCATCAGTATAGTAGTAACAGTGCATTAGCATAGCCCATTAACTAATTACTATAACTGTAAACAATGACTATGTAAACACATGCAGAATGTAAACATTGAAAATGTAAACAATACAAACAATGTAAACAATAACAATGTAAACAATAACAAAGATCAGCAACAATACAAAAACTTTCGCAGAAATCAACTAAAAATAAAGCAGAAATTAATGAAATATCACAAAAAAATGTGACGATATCTGCGATAGAATTAAACAAAATACATGACACCACAGTGTATAAACAAAAATGTTGTATGAAACTAAATTATAGACAAGAGTAGGCTAACAAACACAAACAAATCAAAACAAAACTAAAGAATGCGAAATAATAACGAAAACAATATTAAAACATGTCATCACAGCTAACATAAATAGCAACAGAAGTCGCTTAGCAAATTCCAGTATTGGAAATTTGCAAACCTTACAGAAAACGCTCACAATAGACGACCTCTATGACGTGGCATAATCTAACGGAGACACCACCCAACCGAGAACCCGCTGAAATATAAACATATAAATATACAAATAACATATAAACATAAAACATATAGAATGAGATGATACACAGAAGACTCAGCAGAAGTATAAGGGCACAGTTTACATACAAACAGGCCACTTAACTTATAGGCTTCCAATCGTAGAACAGCAGAAAAACGGATGTCAATCAACGTCCTAAAGAGCGAAGCTCCAACGATGATGGCACATCTGAACTGCTTCCACTGCTAACACGATGGTACAAGAGCTTCTGACATACTGTGTGTTGAGTTGTTTCGGCACTTGACCTTCTAATCCAAAAGTAAGTTGATGGAAATCGGTACTTGGCCTTCTTCAGAAAACAACCCGTTTCAACCGGCACTTGACCTTCTCAAAAAACGACAGCACTGGAACCTTGACAGCAGCAACTTGCTTGACTTGCGTAAAAGATAACAGCAGTCCGAGTTATCCGGCAACATGTAACAACGCCGGGTACTGTCAAATTCTTGTTTCCGTCAAAAAATTGAAATTTGACTTTTACCGGGCAACGCCGAGTACTTTGAAAATTTTGAAGATGTTGACTGTATTGAAGAATGTTAATTTCTGAAGGATGCTGATGAATTCTTGTTGAAAATGAAGTGGGTAAGGGACCCCGTGTTTGCTAGTACCAGAATCAAACCAGCTTATGGCCACCAAATGATGCGTGATGCCATATGATGATGGATGGCATCCGCATGTCTGGTTTTGTGTAGTGTGTAGATGTGTTCAGTCAAAACAATGTTCATCCAACAATAACAGGGCAATCCACATAGGACGTCAGTAAACTCACGACGTATAAAGTCAATGAGTCTTGAAACAGCCGTTGACGTTTTTCTTCATTATTTATTGTGGACGCCACAGTGACAAAATGGTTACGCAAATGTGTAGGCACATCAAACAGTCATTATCACAGCAACATTCAATACAGCAATAAACGGTAGACAGCATTACAATGATGAGTCAGATGCATGTTATATTTCATAGTGCTGTAAATGTAGTCAGGTGGAAAACTCCATCCTTTTCTATAACAGCCAGGAGATAACCAGATGTATGAGATCAGTTCACTCTCCTTAGTTTGACTTCAGCAAGACAGACACGTCTGCCGAAGTATAAATAATGTCCTCAAAAATATCCTCTAGATAATAAAGGTTTTCCAAACCTAGTTCATTTAACAAAGTAGCAAGTAATGGTCCTTGGTACCTGCATCAACCGATGCAGTACAATGCAGCGACATGTGAGCTAGGAAAACATCTCGTGACGACGACTTTCGCAGACAGGCTATGAATCGAAATCGCTCACGACCCAAAATCAATAGAGTTAATGAAAGAGTCAATTTACCTTGCTTTCATGAAATACACAGAAATATCACGCCTCCCGACATGGGAAACACTAGAGGTATTATCTCGAATAAACGAAATATCCATTAAGAGGACTACACATCCCTGACAGAACAAAAATAGCGGAGATCCCCTCTTCAACGAGGCATCTCTTTCGCCATTCCAAATCGCTCACTCCCACTAGTGGTGGGCGGAAACCGATCGACAAAGAAACAAGACAAGTCATGCGCAGTCCAGCGCAAAACGACCACAGCTCAAACTTAACTGCATTCGATACCAACGCGAGAAGACAAATGCTTACCGAGAAAAGTGACTATAAATTCCAAGCAGTTGTTGCCCTTGCGTTATAAAACAGATATTGAAATAAAACGATGTTGCGAGAATTTATCACGCAACAGTTGATCTAGAAACCGGTTTAAACACTAAGTTACAGAAAACTACGTCATGTGAGTGGGTTGATCTAGAAACCGGTTTAAACACTAAGTTACAGAAAACTACGTCATGTGAGTGGGTTGATCTAGAAACCGGTTTAAACACTAAGTTACAGAAAACTACGTCACGTGAGTGGGTTGATCTAGAAACCGGTTTAAACACTAAGTTACAGAAAACTACGTCATGTGTAGTGTTTAAACCGGTTTAAACACTAAGTTACGGAAAACTACGTCATGTGAGTGGGTTGATCTAGAAACCGGTTTAAACACTAAGTTACAGAAAACTACGTCATGTGAGTGGGTTGATCTAGAAACCGGTTTAAACACTAAGTTACAGAAAACTACGTCATGTGAGTGGGTTGATCTAGAAACCGGTTTAAACACTAAGTTACAGAAAACTACGTCATGTGAGTGGGTTGATCTAGAAACCGGTTTAACACTAAGTTACAGAAAACTACGTCATGTGAGTGGGTTGATCTAGAAACCGGTTTAAACACTAAGTTACAGAAAACTACGTCATGTGAGTGGGTTGATCTAGAAACCGGTTTAAACACTAAGTTACAGAAAACTACGTCATGTGAGTGGGTTGATCTAGAAACCGGTTTAAACACTAAGTTACAGAAAACTACGTCACGTGAGTGGGTTGATCTAGAAACCGGTTTAAACACTAAGTTACAGAAAACTACGTCACGTGAGTGGGTTGATCTAGAAACCGGTTTAAACACTAAGTTACAGAAAACTACGTCACGTGAGTGGGTTGATCTAGAAACCGGTTTAAACACTAAGTTACAGAAAACTACGTCACGTGAGTGGGTTGATCTAGAAACCGGTTTAAACACTAAGTTACAGAAAACTACGTCATGTGAGTGGGTTGATCTAGAAACCGGTTTAAACACTAAGTTACAGAAAACTACGTCATGTGAGTGGGTTGATCTAGAAACCGGTTTAAACACTAAGTTACAGAAAACTACGTCATGTGAGTGGGTTGATCTAGAAACCGGTTTAAACACTAAGTTACAGAAAACTACGTCATGTGAGTGGGTTGATCTAGAAACCGGTTTAAACACTAAGTTACAGAAAACTACGTCATGTGAGTGGGTTGAACTAGAAACCGTTTTAAATACTAAGTTACAGAAAACTACGTCATGTGAGTGGGTTTATCTAGAAACCGGTTTAAACACTAAGTTACAGAAAACTACGTCATGTGAGTGGGTTGATCTAGAAACCGGTTTAAACACTAAGTTACAGAAAACTACGTCACGTGAGTGGGTTGATCTAGAAACCGGTTTAAACACTAAGTTACAGAAAACTACGTCATGTGAGTGGGTTGATCTAGAAACCGGTTTAAACACTAAGTTACGGAAAACTACGTCATGTGAGTGGGTTGATCTAGAAACCGGTTTAAACACTAAGTTACAGAAAACTACGTCACGTGAGTGGGTTTATCTAGAAACCGGTTTAAACACTAAGTTACAGAAAACTACGTCATGTGAGTGGGTTGATCTAGAAACCGGTTTAAACACTAAGTTACGGAAAACTACGTCACGTGAGTGGGTTGATCTAGAAACCGGTTTAAACACTAAGTTACGGAAAACTACGTCACGTGAGTGGGTTGATCTAGAAACCGGTTTAAACACTAAGTTACAGAAAACTACGTCATGTGAGTGGGTTGATCTAGAAACCGGTTTAAACACTAAGTTACGGAAAACTACGTCATGTGAGTGGGTTGATCTAGAAACCGGTTTAAACACTAAGTTACAGAAAACTACGTCATGTGAGTGGGTTGATCTAGAAACCGGTTTAAACACTAAGTTACAGAAAACTACGTCATGTGAGTGGGTTGATCTAGAAACCGGTTTAAACACTAAGTTACAGAAAACTACGTCATGTGAATGGGTTGATCTAGAAACCCGTTTAAACCCTAAGTTACACAAAACCAAGTCAAGGTACCGGGTTGATCCAAAAACCCGGTTTAAACACTAAGTTACAGAAAACTACGTCATGTGAGTGGGTTGATCTAGAAACCGGTTTAAACACTAAGTTACAGAAAACTACGTCATGTGAGTGGGTTGATCTAGAAACCGGTTTAAACACTAAGTTACAGAAAACTACGTCATGTGAGTGGGTTGATCTAGAAACCGGTTTAAACACTAAGTTACAGAAAACTACGTCATGTGAGTGGGTTGATCTAGAAACCGGTTTAAACACTAAGTTACAGAAAACTACGTCATGTGAGTGGGTTGATCTAGAAACCGGTTTAACCACTAAGTTACAGAAAACTACGTCATGTGAGTGGGTTGATCTAGAAACCGGTTTAAACACTAAGTTACAGAAAACTACGTCATGTGACTGGGTTGATCTAGAAACCGGTTTAAACACTAAGTTACAGAAAACTACGTCATGTGAGTGGGTTGATCTAGAAACCGGTTTAAACACTAAGTTACAGAAAACTACGTCATGTGACTGGGTTGATCTAGAATCCTGTTTGAACACTAAGTTACAGAAAACTACGTCATGTGAGTGGGTTGATCTAGAAACCGGTTTAAACACTAAGTTACAGAAAACTACGTCATGTGAGTGGGTTGATCTAGAAACCGGTTTAAACACTAAGTTACAGAAAACTACGTCACGTGAGTGGGTTGATCTAGAAACCGGTTTAAACACTAAGTTACAGAAAACTACGTCACGTGAGTGGGTTGATCTAGAAACCGGTTTAAATTTCAATGAGTAAGTCAATCGCAAAAATATGGCGGGAAATAATTATGTTGAGCTCTTTTTGCTGCATACTCTGATGAGGGCACTACATTTTCCTATGGTCATTTCATTCATTTCCATTTTGCTTCAAAAGTACGGAAACAGTAGCACAAAAGCTTAGAATCAGTGAGGCTTCGCTGGCTAAATGTATAAATATATGATGGAGACACTTTTCGTACTTACCTGACCTGCTTGATATAAATGGCGTAAATTCAAAAATGTTGTCACCGAAAATTAACAGAGGCGGGAATATTAATATATTGGGTATATTGGGAACAAAATGCGCGTCGTTTCAACAGGCTAGCAGTTTAGTTCCCATCCCAATATACGCCTTGAAAAAGATTTAACTTTGGTGGGAAATGATGGGACTAACGTTACGGACGGATAAGAGAATGTATATTACAGTTACCGAAATACACAATGCCACATTATATTAATTAAAAGTAGATTTTTTTTTAAATTACTTGCAACCAATTGAATTGATAGAAATTATCTGCACTCAAATATCATACAATGCACATAGATAGTAGAAGAGAAAGAAAGACACTAAAGCTATTTCAGAAACTCCACACTGAAACATCGCCATGCCCTTATAACGAGATCAGTTTCAGACTCATGAGCCGCAAACCTTTCCACCCCTCCCCCTTTCCAAAAATAGGTCCTATTCGGAAAATCTACCTCGCGCCAAGAAGACAAAAAGACCTTGCCAGAGTTAAGACTAAGATCAGCTTTCATTTATCGGACCGGACTTGTTTGAAATTCTTGAGGACTTAAGAGCCCAGGAAAACACCAACATTATTAACGAGGAACACCGGAATCTGAGGGAACTGAAACACAAGTCAAAGTGGGGACTTATTACTAAAATAACAACACTCCAGACCAAGTGTAAGAGGCCTCTTCAAGTGCCTTTATTTATCTGAGCCAGCAGTCTGTGAACCTACAGATTGGCGTAAGTTGTCCTTTTTGAATTCTATACTTTTTCATTATTAACATGTGAACTAATATGTATATATTGACATGTGAAGATTAATATGTGAAAATTGCTAGTGGATGTCCAAGTCATTTGAGGCTGGCAACATTAGCATATTGAATGATGATTTCATGAACTCTAATGAAATTACTACAACCGCTCTAAACAGAGCTATTCTAGAATAATAGAATTCCACTGAGTAAATCAGGGGTGAGGGCTTAAACGAGCTGAAATTAATAAGTGCTTAAATCCTTCACAAAACCGTTGGCAGAATTACAGAGTTAACATACTCAGCCAAAGCAGTATTGTTCTCGCTTATTCTGAAAATCTTGTGAAGACTCCCTTTGTAGTAGAAGTGTCATCACCCGTCTATCTACATCTCTGCCAAGAGTAATCTTGTGCAAAGGTAGATACCTTTGAAGCCCATATTAGAAACTCTTAAGTTTTGGCCACTGTTGGACCACTACTGCAAAGCAGGGGAGGCAATACCGTCACAGTGTCAGGTTATATTGCCTGCCTTTCCCCACATTTGTTTGTTACAATGTTAAGCGGGGGCTCTAATCGGAAGCGTTTTGTGCCTTCATTCCGAATGTCTGCCAATCGTTTCAAACATGCGTGTTTTAGGGGGTAATTCAAATTATTTCCTCATGGACATTTCTGCGCGTTACTGCAGAGGTCGTGTCTCCCAATTATGGAATGAAAACATCCGATCCTCTCTCGGCAATGCTTACAAATAACGCCGTATTACTTTCATATAAACTAATGTCTTTGTACCAAGGTGTACCGGAAACGATTATGTTATTCTTGTCTGTCCAGAAATGTGTCGCGCAGGCGAGTAATCTAACTACCCGTCGGTTGCGCAAACAAAAGTCTTCGTTTACCTATCTGGTCGAGGAGGGCATATCAGCCTTATCAGCGATTAAACAAATTCGCTGGCCGAATTTGATGCTAATCCCTAGCCTGATGTCGGGCACACCCGAAATTTTCGAACATGATTGTCGGTTAATATTATCTCATCCGTCTCCTTTGCCAGCAGGGATGAACGGATAAACAAACAGACATGACGACTTTTCACTGAGATGATTTGAAAATACAAAATATCTGTTTGATAGCAGAGAAAGAAAAGGGTGAACCCGGAAATTGCAAGTAATTTAGTATCCAAAAAATGTAACTAAATACTGCAGGGGAGGAAAAGAGATCGACCCAACGTTTATGTGACACTGAATACCGTTCTACCTATGCTCCTATCTTGGCCTGCTGATGCGAGTCTTGGGCAATGGCTACAACCCACAAAAGCCAGCTGCATACCTCATGAGTTTCCTGATGTAATAGGTCAAGGTAACAAGAAGGGACATGGTTAGCAGCCAGATGATACGTCATGTCCTCGAAATCCAACCCCTGCATACCCGAGTGGAACAGTTACAGTTACAATGGTTTGACCATGTCTGCAGAATGGAAGAAGATCGGATATCAAGATAAATATGGGAAGCCAGGGGTCCAGACCTCCAGGACGACGACCCAGAGTTCTCTGGCAGGACAACATCAGACAATCACTGAAGGACAGAGGACTGGACTGGAACCATGTCAAAAGGAAGACAGTCGATAGTCTAGTGTTGCGCTTTCTTCGGCAAACCTCTACACCCAATAGTAGAAGAGGAACGACTAAGTAAGTAAGTAAGTGTACGAGATGCTTATTTGACAAACCCCATTTTACATTTATCAAGGATTTCGTTTCCTTATAAACTTGACAAGTCTAATTCAGATGTGAGAGGAGAGATAAGAATTAAAACAGAAACAAGCTGAATCAGGAATTTCAGTGCGTGTTTTTAAGTAAACATGTAATGAGTAAACAATGGACAAACAACTTCAAACGCAACAGCACAGCAGAAAAATTAATAGGGCTAGTTCTGATTAAATATTGTAATGCTGTAATATTCAACAACTTGAAAACCAAGTCAGTCAATGTGTTACCACGTGGCCAGCCGTGCAATATTCGCCATCTGTCGCCACACTAAACACTGCCTTATTATTAGAAAAAAAGGCAGGACAAAAATATCTTTCACAGGCCAATCAATATTGGAATATTGTTTATATAATTTTACATGGTGCCCTCAAAATTGTTGATTATTTCATGGTTTTTGTTGTTGTTGTTTTTTCTTTTTGTTTAATGAAAATGAAATTCTATTTCGTTTATGTTGAACTATATATTTATTGTCTTAGTGAATCTTCTGTAACTAACAATGTAACAATCCCAGTAGCTTTGTTCAACACTCTGATACCCTTCATTATTTCCCTTTTCATCCCTAGTGTTGCTGACTCCTCTAATCTTAGTGTGATATAAGTATATGAGAACTGCCGTAAGACGGGGGTAAAACAGTAGAATGGGGGAAAAAAAACACAAATAGTAATACGTCTTACAAGGAGAAAGGACAGGAAAAACCTACGTTGCGGCCACAAGGCCTTCGTCAGGGACAGACAAACAAGACAGGAGGGAAAGAAAGAAAATGAGAATTAAGTAGAGAACATGAAACTATAAAAATAAGAGAAAAATAACTCCCTTGTGTCCAGTCACATGTCCAGTCACAGAAGCAAGATGGCTGCCACTAAACCGGAAAACGGAAGTCGAAAGTACATTAAAAACAAAAAAAAAGAAATAATGAAAATAAGGAACGGAAAAGAGTAAGGAAAAAAAAAATAATAATAATATATAAAGTGAGGGAAAAGCGATTTAGAAAATAAAAAAAATAAAAAAATAAAATAAAATAAATAGATATAAATAAAAAATAATAAAAATAAATAAATAGAATTAAAAAAAACAAAAAAAAAACAATTTTATAAAAAGATATATATATATATATATATATATATATATATATATATATATATATATATATATATATATATATATATATATATATATATATATATATATATATATATATATATATATATATATATATATATATATATATATATATATATATATATATATATATATATATATATAATAAACAAAAATTTTTAAAATAAAACAAATTTAAAAAATAAAAAAAAATAAAAAAATGGGTGATCACATCAAAGTAGACAGTCATAATACAATAGGGACTAGATAGAGAAAGGCGTCTCAGACAAAAGAATGTTGGGTATTCAAGCCGTGTGGTTTAAGGCAACCCATAAGATGGATGAGGCGTTGTTCCTGGCGAAACCGACTGTTGGCGTCCGAGGAACAGGATCTGATAGCTGTCACTTGGATGTCAGTGGCACCGTGGTGGTCCGGGCCATTGAAGTGGATGGCCACAGGTGTGGATTTAAACTGAGAGATGTCGTAGAGGTGTCTGCAGACAACTTTCTATGCCGAGCACAAGAAATGTTGGACTTCTTTCGTAACAGACAGTATCCAGATGATGTTCTTACCTCTGCCTTAGAGCGTGTTCTCCCTATCTCACGAATAGAGGCCCTCAAACTCCGCCATAACACCACCTCTGATAGAGTCAAGTTAATAATGACCTATCACCCTCATAACACTGCTGTCAAAAGGATCCTGTATCGTCACCTTCCTCTCCTCCAAGCTGACCCAAAGGCGCGGGAAGTGTTTAATGAGCCACCCTTGCTGGCATATAGACGGGATATAAATTTGAGGGACCTCCTAGTCCACAGCCGTTTGAAAACCATCAACGATGGCCACTTTGGGACCAAGCCATGTAACCGAACACGATGTAAGACATGTCAGTATGTTATCGAAACACGTTCAGTCTCGTTCCCTAACGCCAAGTTCACCATCACACATGGCTTCACATGTGAGTCACGCAACGTCATCTATGCTATTATATGCAAACGTTGCACCATTACTTACATCGGCCAAACGGGCACACGACTGGGCGACCGATTCTGCAGACACCTCTACGACATCTCTCAGTTTAAATCCACACCTGTGGCCATCCATTTCAATGGCCCGGACCACCACGGTGCCACTGACATCCAGGTGACAGCTATCAGATCCTGTTCCTCGGACGCCAACAGTCGGTTTCGCCAGGAACAACGCCTCATCCATCTTATGGGTTGCCTTAAACCACACGGTTTGAATACCCAACATTCTTTTGTCTGAGACGCCTTTCTCTATCTAGTCCCTATTGTATTATGACTGTCTACTTTGATGTGATCACCCTTTTTTTTTTTTTTTTTAATTTTTTTTTTTTAATTTTTTTTTATTTTATATATATATATATATATATATATATATATATATATATATATATATATATATATATATATATATATATATATATATATATATATATATATATATATAACTCCGCCCATGCCCGGTCCCAAGCCCGGATGAAAAAGGAGGAGGGCGGCCTGCATGGAGGCCGTAAGGAGGCAGCCCCTCCACCATGCAAAGGCACAACAGGCCAATCACCTGTTTGCTTTAAATCATGATTACGCGAACTACAAGAGAGAAAACCGGACTGATTCTAAAGGCGACGAACTGGAACGGACTACGGACTACGACTTATGGAACTTGGAACACAAGAAGTATAAATGGGAAGGAAGAGGAGCTGGTGGAAGAGATGAAGAAAGCAAAACTAGAAATCCTGGCTATAACGGAAACGAAGAAAAAAGGACAAGGAGTCATGGATCTCGATGGCAACATGTTGCTCTACAGTGGTGTACCCGTATCTGAAAGGGCTAAAGGGGGCGTGGGTTGCATTGTGGCCCAAAATCAAAAAGATAGTATCAAGGGATGGAACTTTGTCTCGGAGCGCATTATGGTTGTAAAACTAAAAGAAGGAGAAACCATAGTCAACCTGGTCATAGTGTATGGGCCAAATGAGGATGAGAGAGCAGAGGTCAAGGAGGAATTCTTCGAGCTGCTTCAAAGGACAGTGGATGACTGCCTAGATGAAGTTATTATGCTCGGAGATTTTAATGCCAGAGTTGGAAATGACCATGCTAGATGGGGTGGAGTTATCGGAAGATATGGAGAAGATACTCTCAATGACAATGGAAAGCGACTCCTTAGATTCTGCAGTGAGCAGAATCTGATCATTACAAACACAAAGTTCCCCCATAAGCGCATACATGCATACACTAGATGTGAACCAACCAAGAATGAGAAGTCAGTGATCGACTATGCCATTGTTCGGAGAAGCTCATTCAGATATGTCCGAGATGCAAGAGTCTGGAGGGGGCCAGAGATTGGAAGTGATCACTACCTGCTAACAATCAAACGAACAACTGAAAGAGTTGCTCAGCCTAGGAACTGCCCAACATCACGCAAGAAACCAAGTAAACGAGCAGGAGAAATGAGCATTAGGACCTACAAGCTGAGAGAGCCAGAAATTAAGACCAGATATCAGGGGCTTATTGCTACAGCAGTGAGCAACACAGAAGAACGACTGATGACTTGGAAACCCTCTGGAATAAATTCAAGGATATCATAAAGACAGCTGCTGCAGAAGCATGCGGTGAAGTCCGACTTGGGAACCAGAGAAAGAGGACACCTTGGTGGACAGAGGAAGTCAAAGAGAAAATAAGAGAGAAGAAAATGGCATGGAAACAATACTTAGGAGCTAAAAAAAACACAACAGGACAAATGGAAAAATATAGAGAATATGTGACACTCAGAACAGAAGCAAAGAACAAAGTGCTAGCAGCAAAACAGAAGTCCTGGGAAGAATTTGGAGAAAAGCTAGAAAAGATGCACAAGAAAACCAGAAATTGTTCTATAAGACCCTAAAGAACATGAGGAAAGAAAAACAATGCCCTCTCAAATTTATAAAGGACAAGCAAGGCAAATTGCTTACTGCCCCAAAGGAAATAATGGAAAGATGGAAAGAATATTTCTCAGAACTCCTGGATGGTGAGCATGATGAAGCATCAGAAATGATAACCACTGACACAGAAGAGGAAACCAATGATGGTGAAGATGACATAAAGATGGAAGAACTGAGGGCAGCACTAGAGAAAATCAAGATGGGCAAAGCAGCAGGGCATGATGGTATAACACCAGAAATGGTTAAGTACATGGGAGCATCAGGCGACCTATTACTCTTAAAGGTCCTACAGGCAGCATGGTGCAACAAGACCATACCAAAGGATTGGGAGATTGCCATCATAACACCAATTTTCAAAAAGGGTGACAATCGACAATGTGGAAACCATAGAGGCATATCCCTTCTCAGTGTCCCTGGTAAAATCTACTCTAGAATCCTAGAGCAGAGACTCCGACGCCTAGCTGAGCCACAATTGGATGAGGTCCAGTGCGGATTCCGAGCAAACCGAAGTACTCAAGACCTAATCTTCACACTCAGACAGCTGAGTGAAAAGGCCCTTGAGTATAAGAGTGAGATCCATCTTTGTTTCATAGATCTGGAAAAGGCGTTTGACAGGGTCCCCTGGAGCAAACTTTGGGACTGTTTGGCAAGGAAGAATATTCCAGCACCTCTGATTCATGCTATACAGAGCTTCTACAAGTCTTGCAGAAATTATGTGAGGACAGCAAACCATAAGTCAGAAGAGTTCAGGACCACCACTGGTGTAAGACAAGGTGATATCCTATCACCTTACCTCTCTTCATACTCCTTATGGACGATGTCATCAAGGCATGTAAGGAGAGAACAAGAAAGTATTCAGTGGGGTACTGGAAGATGAGACAGGGCTATATTTCGGCGCTGGCATTTGCGGATGATGTTGCGCTTATTGCTAAATCTGAGGCACATCTCCAATCCAACCTGCAAGTCTGGGAGGAAGAGCTGGAGAAGAGAGGGATGGTCATAAGCAGCTCTAAAACAAAATCCATGGTGATATCACGAGAAGAAAGAAAACATCAGATTAAGTTGGGAGAACAGGTCCTGGAGCAGGTCGACCACTTTAAATATCTCGGAGCTATTATAGAGCGAAAGGGAGACAACAAAGAAGGGTTGGCCACTCGAAAAGCAGCGGATGGGAGACTTTTTCAGGCCATAAATCGTGGATTCCTCAGCAAGAAAGAGGTTGGTAAGAAAACGAAGATGGCTGTATACCGCTCCACCTATGTCCCAGTCTTGACATATGGATGCGAGTCGTGGGCAATGACTACAACCCACAAAAGCCAGATCCAAACCTCAGAAATGAGGTATCTGAGGAAAGTGGTTGAAGTAACAAGAAGAGACATGGTCCGCAACCAGACGATCCGTCAAGGCCTAAAATCCCATCCGCTGCAGACCCAAATAGAACAGTCCCAACTAAGATGGTTTGGCCATGTCTGCAGAATGGGAGAAGATCGGCTACCACGACAAGCATGGGAAACAAAGAGCCAGGGATCCAGACCTCCAGGACGACCCAGAGTCCGCTGGGAGGACAACATTAGACAATCTTTGAAGGACCGAGGACTAGAATGGAACCAGGCCAGGAAGAAGACAGCTGATAGAATGGTCTGGCGCTCTCTCTTCCAAACCTCTACACCTCACGGTAGAAGGGGAACGACTAAGTAAGTAAGTATATA
Organism: Oreohelix idahoensis; assembly: GCA_024509875.1. Taxonomy (NCBI): domain Eukaryota; kingdom Metazoa; phylum Mollusca; class Gastropoda; order Stylommatophora; family Oreohelicidae; genus Oreohelix; species Oreohelix idahoensis. The sequence continues at coordinate 52,654 of JAMPIV010005959.1, forward strand.
TATATATATATATATATATATATATATATATATATATATATATATAATTTTTTTTTTTTTTTATAAATTTTTTTTTTTAAATTTTATTTATTTATTTTTATTATTTTTTATTTATATCTATTTATTTTATTTTATTTATTTTTTTTTTCTAAATCGCTTTTCCCTCACTTTATATATTATTATTATTATTTTTTTTCCTCACTCTTTTCCGGTCCTTATTTTCATTATTTCTTATTTTTTAGTTTTTAATGTACTTTCGACTTCCGTTTTCCGGTTTAGTGGCAGCCATCTTGCTTCTGTGACTGGACATGTGACTGGACACAAGGGAGTTATTTTTCTCTTATTTTTATAGTTTCATGTTCTCTACTTAATTCTCATTTTCTTTCTTTCCCTCCTGTCTTGTTTGTCTGTCCCTGACGAAGGCCTTGTAGCCGCAACGTAGGTTTTTCCTGTCCTTTCTCCTTGTAAGACGTATTACTATTTGTGTTGTTTTTTTTCCCCCATTCTACTAATCTTAGTGTGCAGTGGACGGTTCTCAAAAAGTTTCACCACCGGGGGAATCCATGGAAGTGTGTGGATTATTTCAAGAGTCACCTAGGGTGTAATTAACCTCACAGACAGACGTTCACTTCAACATGTGTATACAATAGCATTGTGCTTAGCTGGTGGTCATATACGGATGTCTCCAGATTAGCCGCCATGCATTTCTAGCGTTGTAGATCCATTATCTCTTTTAAATATTTACAGGTTATGGCCCTAATTTCATCAACGGTAGCTCTCCTTTATTAATTTATTATTTTCTTTATATTTCCATATACAAACTTATCAACTGATCAAAACAAGAGGGCCGGTAATTAGTCAGGCGTTTATTGACAGCGGTGTGGTGTCCCAGGGACCGAAGGTTTTAAGACAGAAAAAGGAGAAAAGAAGAAGGCGAAGCAGAAGAAACAGAAGAAGAAGGAGGAGGAGAAGAAGAAGAAGAAGAAGAAGAAGAAGAAGAAGAAGAAGAAGAAGAAGAAGAAGAAGAAGAAGAAGAAGAAGGGGTGTGGTGAAGAGATCCACACTCGTAAGTAAGCGTGTGTTCAACTTTTGCTTGTCTTCCATTTATTACTTTTAATAAAATTCTTTTCTTGCCCCACTTTCTTTTTTTTATTCTTCATGCAACTGATTGGATGGAGTTTTCTGGAAAATACAACGTTTGGAAAAGTAGCGTTCTTCAGTCATAACTGACAATGGATTTGATGGGCCCTTGAGGTGATAAACCTCAGATACTGACACCACAAGGTGAAGCTGGAGTGTCCTTTCCAGGGTGCAGCCTTGGGTACACTTTTATGAAGATCACGATGTTATTGAAGCAACATGTCCTCCATCTCCGCGCGCGTAGCTGGTAGGTCTGAAGGAACGGCAATAGCTGGTTTTGGAAAAGAGGTGTGAAGAAAAATAATAAGTTTTTACTTTGTGCGTGGGTGCACGCAAAGAACCATTTGTATGATTTAGGGAAAGGGGCTTAGCACAAACGAAATTATCTCGGAGCAGTGTCAAGCTTTGACAACTTGTTAAATATTCGGTAATACTAAAAAATACAGTGTCACGAAATCACACGTTATCCAGTATGTTTTTGGGACAACCTGTATAAAGGTGGAAACTTCAGATCGAAGTTGGTGAACACGTGATAATGATCTGGAAAGGACAAGATTAGTCAGACGACGGCCATAAGGATAGTGGGTTGTGGAGGTGGGTGTACTTCTCAAAAGTAAAATGTCATACTAAACGTATCGATCATCATCACCTGATGTTTTCTTCTCTTATAGGGCCGGTAGAAATACTTCTGACTTCGTCTGTCTGTCTGTCTGTCTGTCTGTAATAAGTTTCAGGTTAAAAGAAAAGAGTAACACAAGAGTGTGAAAGACCCGAAAAATAAGTTCAGCGTCAGGCAGTGATTGGGATACCGCATTATGATTGGTTGAAAAAAAAGGTGTCAGAGGTCAAGACTTTGCAAAAACAAATAAGTTTGAATAATGTTTGAAACGTAGGAAATAGAAGGTATCAAGTTGAAGCTGTGTATATGTTCAAGACTTCTTACGCACAAGTCAGGTGTTATAAGTAATTCCATAAGCAAATGTATGTGCGTGAAGTGTTATGAGCTTGCCATGTTTTTTCTTTGCTGAAATATTAGTACTGTACGTAAATACCCGGTGTACGGGTGTTAAATGTTCAGACCGTTCATGTTTGCCTATTGAGAGATGGACCGTAAGAATGTACCGGGTATAAACCTTTGACAGCTTATGATTATGTAAATATGTTTACAAGGTCAGAATCAAATAAATGCCGCAGTTGCTGTTTTATATAATAACTTATATTGATTGAATGTGTAATTGACCTTGAATCAGTATTATGTTATGTATAGTTTACGATAAACAAAGGATAATAAGAAACAGTCTCATGAACATATCATATTAATCATCTATTCTGCGTATAACACATTTGTCGTATTCGAACTGTTACCAAATGAGTCACTGATTGATTTTGTATATCGAGACGGGGCCAAATATTGTTGTGTTTGTGTTTGCACATATGGTCAAGACACCAATGCTTGTTACACTATCAGATAATGTTGTGTCATGAGACTGAAGGATCACACTATCTATCTATCTATCTATCTATCTATCTATCTATCTATCTATCTATCTATCTATCTATCTATCTATCTATCTATCTATCTATCTATCTATCTATCTATCTATCTATCTATCTATCTATCTATCTATCTATCTATCTATCTATTTATCTGTCTGTCTGTCTGTCCGTCCGTCCGTCCGTCCACCCACCCACCCACCCATTCATCTATCTATCTATCTATCTATCTATCTATCTATCTATCTATCTATCTATCTATCTATCTATCTATCTATCTATCTATCTATCTATCTATCTATCTATCTATCTATCTATCTATCTATCTATCTATCTATCTATCTATCTATCTATCTATCTATCTATCTATCTATCTGTCTATCTGTCTGTCTGTCTGTCTGTCTATCTATCTATCTATCAGTCTGTCTGCCTGTCTGCCTATCTATCTATCTATCTATCTATCTATCTATGGATGCTGTCACGGGTTCCCCCCCCCCCCCCCTTAGCTCTGCAGTAGTACTCCAAAAGTGGCCAAAACTCAAGAGTAACTGATGTCGGTCTTCAAAGGTGTCTACCTTTGCACAAGATCACTCTTGGTAGAGTTGTAGGTAGAAGGATAATGATGCTTCTACCTCCAGGAAGTGTTCACTAGATATTCAGAAAAGGGAGAACAATGCTGCATTGGCTGAGCACGTTAACTCTAGTATCTACCGTCAACGTTTGTAAAGGATTATGCAATATAATTTTAGCTCGTACAAGCCCCCCAGCTGAGGTAACACTGACAAACAACATTTTTCTTTCTAATATAAGAATAAGTGTTCTTAGGTCAGTTTCTTGCGCTGATTTCAAATTTGAAATCCGTTTATCTCTATCACATCGGGTTCTTAAGATATTTGTGAATAAATATATTTTTGGGAAACCGTTATTTGCTCCGTTTCATTTTTACTATATAACTTATTAAAAATTAATAAAATGCAAAATAATTCTACTTTTTATACTGCTAAAAGATGCATGACATATGTTAAGCTATTTTTCAAATAGTTACTGTATTTTGAAATAAGTCTGAGCGAAATATGGCTTCTAGAAGTTGTAGAAATTCGGCTGATCTGTTCTGTTACGTGTGCGGATATTTTACCGATCGTGTTCACCAGAAAAAACTTTACACCATTACTAAAGAAAGCATATAAACTTTATTTTGATTCGAAAGTTGATGATGCAAATAAATCTTGGAAGCCAAATGCAGTTTGTTTGACTTGTGCAAATACATTGGCAGGTTGGTTACGAAAATCGCCGAAGCATAAGTCGATGCCTTTTGGAGTGCCAGTAATATGGCGTGAACCGACAAATCACGCTATTGATTGTTACTTCTGCTTGACAAATATCCATGGTTTCACTTTTAAAACTAGAAAGTCTGTGGTTTATCCAAATATTGAATCGGTTTCGAAACCAGTGCCTCATGATCCAATCACGTGTCCGATCCCAGTTCCACCAGAACAATATCCGTTGGACGTGAATGAACCATCAGAAAGTGATAGTTTACCTGCTTTAGAAACTAATTCTAACTCGGATTATATACCGGTGAATGATGGTGTTCACTTAATTAACCATTCAGAACTTTCAGATCTAATACGTGATCTCGCTCTTACCAAAGGACAAGCGGAATTACTCGGTTCGCGACTCAAATAATGGAATCTTTTAGCGCCCAATACTCCGATATCTAAATTTCATCATAGACACAGAGAACTTGTTCAATACTTTGAGATTGATGATGACATTTGCTATTGCAAAGATGTAAACGGTCTGATGGTGCACCTCGGTCATGAGCACATAGTCAACGAATGGCGACTTTTCATAGACTCTTCCAAGACTAGTCTAAAAGCCGTGTTATTGCATAACGGAAATTTATTTTCATCAATTCCAGTCGCCTACTCTGTTCATATGAAAGAAACTTATGACAATATGGCTATACTTTTGGCAAAAATAAAGTACAATGACTACCAATGGTGGATTTGTGGAGACCTAAAGGTCATTGCAATTCTCACGGGCATGCAGACTGGGTATACTAAATTTTGTTGCTTCCTATGTGAATGGGACAGCCGCAACAGACAGGAACATTATGCAAGAAAGGTGTGTCCTATCAGGGATCGTATGCAGCTCGGGCATAAAAATGTAATACACGAGCCATTAGTTAACAAAGACAGCATCATTTTACCACCGTTACATATAAAGTTGGGGCTCATGAAGAATTTCGTAAAAGCGTTAGATAAAACGAGCAAAGCTTTCACTTATCTTCGAGAACAGTTTCCACAAGTTAGCGATGCAAAGATAAAGGAAGGTATCTTTGTAGGACCTCAGATTAGGAAAGTTATTGCAGACAAACAATTCGAGAACTTGTTACATGTTAGTGAACTTCGCGCATGGATGGCATTCAAATCTATCGTCGATAACTTTCTGGGAAATCATAAATCTGTCGACTATGTGCATATTGTTAAGCAGTGCATAGATGCATACAGAGTTATGGGCTGTAACATGTCCCTCAAAATCCATTTGCTCGATTCGCATCTTGACTTTTTCCCTGACAACCTTGGCGAAGTCAGCGATGAACATGGAGAACGATTCCATCAAGATATCGCCGTAATGGAGTCACGTTATCAAGGACGGTGGAGTGTGACCATGCTTGCCGATTATTGTTGGATGCTTCATCGCGATGTACCACATGCCATTCACCGACGAAAGTCGACTGCAAAGAAATTCAAGCCTACATAACTGTTATACTTCTTGTACGAATGATGTTGTAATACTGTATGCGTTGTTAAAAGCTTCAATTGCGTATTTCTAGATATCCCGACCTGATAGAGAAAAACGGTTTGCAGATTTAAAAACAGCGCATTAAAATTGACCAGAGAAACATAGAAATGTTAGAGAAAGAAAAAAAAATTTTTTTTTTGTTAGCCAGTGTAATTCAGCGAATTTCCTCTTATTATTATTTAGCTCGGTTTACGTGTATTTAAGAAATTGTCTGAGACACACGGATGCAGTACATTAAAAATGATGAAATCAGCTTTAGATTTGTCTTTATACAAATAACAAATTTAATCATCAATTAGGTCTTAACAGTTAAACAAATAAATAATTGTTTAGAAGTTATCATCACAGTTTGATGTTATGGTTTTCGAAAATGGACAGTTCACTTGGCAGCTTTTAACTTTTACTTGGCTGCCAATAGTTGTTTCTGCTCCCGCTGATGTTTGGGTCTTTGCAGATAGATGACTAGAGCACTCGCATCTCTGGTCAAGATTAAGAGTTGCAGGATGTTCCGAGTAGAATCAGGGAGTAACTGCAAAGCTGGTCCTGTGTCTCTAAGACCCGTCTGATGATGGTATCTAGCGTCGACTTCAGGCCACTTATACCCTCACTTGTTCCAGAAATACTACCCTCAACTGGTACCACCAACTAGTGTCACAAAAGAAGAGAAACAAATACCCTCTGAATATTGAGATTCCCGACACATACTTATGTGCCCCCCTCTTTTCATTTCACCATCCCATCTATCTCAGAACTTTTACCCTCTCTGAGAATTAATCTTAATCCCAGTTGGCGAGAAACTATCTTTACATTTAAAATGAATAGTTTTAACTTTAGTTGAAAATGTTAACAATATAGTTTGAATATGTTTACATTTACACTGGTTGAAAAGGTTAAAACGTTCAATACATTTAGAGTGAATATGTTTTACATTTACACTGGTTGAAAAGGTTAATAATATAACAAGTATGTACATCATTTTTTTTATCGTACCTTTTCTGCTCCATGTGGAACTTGAGACTGCCTCTGCTTTTGGTTCTTTATAAGAAACTCGCAATAACGCAGTTTCCCGCCCTGGCAGTGGTGGTTCATGAAATCATCACTCTATATGCTGAGGTTGCCAGCATCAAGTGACTTGGACATTCACTAGCAATTTTCACATATTAATATTCACATGTCAATATATACGTATTAGTTCACATGTTAATAATGAAAAAATATAGAATTCAAAATGTACAACTTATGCCAATCTTTAGGCTCACAGACTGCTGGCTCAGAGAAATAAAGATACTTGTAGAGGCCTCTTACACTTGGTCTTTGGTGTTGTTACTTTAGCAATAAGTTCCCACATTGACTCCGTGTTTCAGATTCCTCAGATTCCGGTTCACCTTGCTAATAATGGTAGAGTTTTCCTGGGAGATAATTCCTCAAGATGCTTAAACAAAGTCCGGTCCGATAAATGAAATCTGCTGCTATTCTTAACACTGGCAAGGTCTGGTTGTCTTTTTGGCGCGAGTGAATTTTCACAGTGCTTTAAACCGACTAAAGTATCTGGTTATATCGCCCCTCGCGTTTCTGGCACGTGTTGCTTACTAGTAAACCAGGCCCCAATCAGAAATGTTGTTATGTTTACAACTCGAGTGCGAGCCAATAATTTCAAACATTCGTGTTTAGGATGGGTTAATTCAAAATATTTCCACTAGGAAATTTCTGTGTATAAATGCACAGGTCATGTCTTCCAAATATGGAATGAAAACATTCGATCACTCTCTCGGCAATGTTTAAAAATAAGATATTACTTTCATCTAAAGTATTGTATTTGTAACAAGGTATACAGGAAATGATAATGTCACTCGCTTCCGTCGAGTGCATGCCGACAGGTCGATAATTTATTGCAGGGCACTCCTAGGTAAACATGACACGCGTTCACTATACAAATATTGACTGGGCCCATCTTGGTTTTACCTGCGGCTTAATCTTAGCAAAGCCGAGAAGCGCAAGGCAAACATGATCAGTTATCACTGATGAATGGAGTGTAAAATTGATAAGAAAATATCTACTATCTGCTTGATAGCAGAGAAAAAATGGGCCGACCACGGAAATTGCGAGTGATTTAGTACACACAAAATGTAACTAAATACTGCCGGAGAGGAAAAGAGATCGACCCATTAATTATGTGACAGATGCGAGTCATGGACAATTACTACAACCCACAAAAGCCAGCTCCAAACCTCAGAAATAAGGTATCTGAGGAAGGTTAAATAACAAGAAGAGACATAGTCCACAACCAGACGATACAACAAGGCCTCAAAACCCAGCCCCTGCAGATCCAAGTAGAACAGTCCCAACTACGATAGTTTGACCATGTCTACAGGTTGGGAGAAGGTCGGCTACCACGAGAAGTATGCAGGGATCCAAACCTCCAGGACGACCTAGAGTCTGCTGGGATGACAACATTATACAATCTCTGAAGAACCGAGGACTAGATTGGAACCAGGCCATGAGGACGACAGCTGATAGGATAGTATGGCGCTCTTTCTGTCAAGCCTCTTCACCCCAGGGTAGAAGAGGAACGACTAAGTAAGTAAGTATTATTGTCATTGTGACGAAATGGGGCGACCTCTATCGATCTTTGGTTCTCTTCGGCAGTATCGGTACATTTGTGGTACTGATTTCTATTAGGTGCTGTCAACTATCGCACTTGTCTTTCTTTTTTTTTCTTTCTTTTTCTGCTAAGTAGCAGATATCTGACTTTATCAAATAACCCTGTAGGTGAATATTTATCACATTTGCAAGGAGTGCTACCCAGATTTGTGGTTATAGGCGCGGCCGACTAAAACTTACATCGGTCTGCGCTATCGGATTAATTCACTGATAAAACCCGGGGTTTGCGCACTCATACGACAGATAACGAGATTACTGTCTGTGTGTCACATGTGGGCAGACAAATGTGATGTAATTGCTTCCGGTCCTTGGGTAAAAAAATAATCATGGATTTATTACATTTTAGACAATATGAGTCTACAAATATATTTGTAAGAGTGTATACAAGGCATTAGATGTCCATATATGGTAATACGTGACCTTTGCAGGCACGCACCTTATTTCACGGGGGACTATTTTGAAACATCACAGCCTATCCTGCATGATTTGAAATGATTGGATCTTTCTGATTAGATTCATAACATCACTGGAGGGAATATAGGCTGACAATTTCACAGTTTTATTTCTCTGTGATTTGCAGGCTCGCCAAGACATCAGACCTTCGCCAGAGGAAGAACTAGATTCATAATTCCTAATTGTTATCCGGACCTTTTTGGAGAACCAGATAAGACTTATAAAGCACAGGAAATCTCTTTCAAATTTTAATAAGGAACAACCGGGACTTGGAAATTGAAGAAACACGGAAATCTATGTTAAAATTAAAAGAAATCCCAGACACATGTTGTAAGAGAACGATTCGTCTCTTTTTTTCATCTGTGCGACAAGTCTGTAGCCAGGATTGGCGTAAGTTGGATTTAAATTTCATATTTTATTACTAACCTGTGAACTAACATATATGGGTATATTTTACCATGTGAATCTTATTGTGTGAAACCCGCTATTGGATGTCAAAGTCATTTGAGGCTGGCAACCTCAGCGTATTGAATGTTGATTCATGAACCACCACTGCACGGGCTGGTGATTGCTTTATTGATAGTTTCGTAAAGAGAACTAAAAGCATAAAGCAGTTCCAGGTTCCCTATGGAGCAGAGAGGGAAAGATGAAAAGAAATGATGTCCATTCTAAGCATAAGACTTACATTTTCAAAGCAGTGTAAATGTCCCTATGAACATATTCACTTTAAAATTAATGTAAGGTTTCACGCTTTAAACCAGTTTAAATGTCCATGGGAAAATATTCATTTTAATTAATAGAAGTTTCAAACTTTTCCACAAGTGTAAATGTAAATGAAACACGAATGAATTTATATTGTGAACACTTTTCAAACAGTGGAGATGTAAATGTAAAACATATTATATCTGTACGTTTAGCCTTTTCATTTAAATGTAATGTAAAGCTAACACTATTCAGTTTAAATGTAAAGGAAGTTTTATCCCGAGGGATTAAATTTAATTCTCGTCGAGGGTAAACTCTGAGTTAAGTGGGATGGTGAAATAGAAGAGGGGGGAGGGGGGACACATAACTGTGTCGGAGAACGCCATACTCAGAAGAGCGTTCTTTTCTTCTATCACAGTTATTGGTGGTACCAGCAGAAAGTACTATTTCTGGAACAAGACGGGATCGGTGGCCTACGCTTTAAGACAAAGAACACTGTGTAGACTTTCCTTGAAGTTTCTGGGAGACGAGCTACACCCGACAACCTTGACCAGAGACAAATGATCAGTGTGAAAAAAACAGAACCGTCAACTGCAGCTAAGTTCAAATATATGCAGCCATCTGAACTTTCTTACCCTTTTTCCCAATCCCAAATACGAGGATGATAGCTTTTCTTTATCCATAACTATTCAAATTATTTTCAAACTGTTAAAACAAAAGTGATTATTAAATTTTGTTATTTGTAATGTTACAAAATTAACTTCGATTTGATCATTTTAAAGTTACTGCATGTTTGCCTCAGTCAATTACTACACACATTCTAAACAGAGCTATACTTGAATAAGAGAATTCCACTGAGTAAATCAGGGGTTGGGGCTTAACGAGCTGATAAATAAGTGCTTAAATTCTTCACAAAGATGGTCGGCAGGTTACAGAATTAACGTGCTTAGCGATAGCCAGCATTGTTTTCGCTTACCTGAATTTCTTGTGAAGACTCCCACGTGATAGAAGCTTTACTACTCTTCTATCTACATTTCTGCCAAGAGTAATCTTGTGTACATATAGACTCATTTGAAGCCTATATTAGATACTCTTGAGTTTGGTCACTGTTGGGCCTCTACTGCAAAGCCGAGGAGGCAATACCGTCACAGTCATCAATTTTCTTTTCGCTCCTTATTAAAATTCTTTCGTTATCTCATCAGAGACCACAAATAGCTACATTTGGATGGCAGTAATAATCTGGAGTAAAGATAAAGTCTTTTGTCTTAAAGGCAAAAAAAGAAGTAATAGTGATCTTGAAGAAAAGGTCATACCCTGAACGCTCCATCTAAATAAAGTGGACAATTTTGATGCAATGTTTTCGTTTCATCACAATTGTTTTTTTTTTTTTTTTGCAACCTTATCTTTCTCTCTTGAATTGTCTCTAGTACATCCCCTGCCTATGGTGCTGTGCCAGTGCTGGGAAGAGACAATTATTTCTCAAGACATGCGGGATGCCAAGATTGTAACACTGTATAAAAATAAAGGAGACAGAAGTGATTGCAATAACTACAGAGGCATCTCTCTTCTTAGTATTGTTGGTAAGGTTTTTTGCCAGAGTCATCTTAATGCAACTACACAAGTTAGATGAGCGCATACATCCAGAGTCACAGTGTGGATTCCAAGCTGGTAGATCAACAACAAGCATGATCTTTTCTTTCCGCCAACTTCAGGAAAAATCAAGAGAGTAGAATAGGTCTTTATATATCGCCTTTATAGTTCTCACAAAGGCATTTGACCTCATTAGTAAGGATGGACTCTTCAAAATCCTCCTGAAAATATGCTGCTTTGTTAAACTGCTGGAAATGATGAAGTCATTCTATGAAGACATGAAGGGACCAGTCCAATATGCTGGAAGCACGTCACAGCCCTTTGATATACGAAGTGGCGTTAAACAAGGCTGTGTTCTGGCTCCGACCCTCTACGGAATCTTCTTTTCCTTACTCTTGAAACATGCATTCAGAGATGCAACTGAAGGAATATGCCTTCACAATAGGTCAGATGGCCGTCTGTTTAAACTAGGAAGGCTAAAGGCAAAAACAAAAATCAGAATTGTCACTATAAGTCACTTGCTATTCGCGGATGACGTTGCAGTCGTCACTTAAAGTCAATAGGAGCTTCAGAGCTTGATAAATCGCTTCACTCAAACATGCAAGGGCTTTGGCCTCACAATAAGTTTAAACAAAACAAATGTGCTGAGTCATGATGTGAATGTTGCACCAGTTATCACTATCGATAACTATGAACTGGCATTGGTGCACACTTCACATGCATGGGGTCTATCATCAACGACACACTCTCTCTGGACACAGAAACTGACAGCTGCATTGGCAAACCTGCAGCTACCTTTTCCCGCCTCACAACGCGTGTTCGGGGAAACTCCAAACTCACAACAAAGACCAAAGCTGCGGTATATAACGACTACGTCACTAGCACACTGCTATATGGCAGCGAGACATGGACAGCCTATGCTAAGCAAGAAATAAGGCTTAATACCTTCTATCTACGGTGTCTACGCCACATCCTTGACATTTCTTGGAAAGACAAAGTGACAAATGTCGAGGTGTTGTCACGTTCTGGTCTTCAAAGCATGTAGTATACACTGCTTACACAGCGCAGACTACGCTGGCTTGTCCATGTCCGCCGCATGGAAGATGGTCGCATTCCAAAAGATAAATTCTACAACTGGAAGATGGCAAAAGAACAGTTGGGCGACCGCAGCTGAGATTATAAGATGTTTGCAAGAGAGACATGGGGGCACTGGACATAAATCCAGCAACCTGGGAGGATGAAGCTGCTGCTCGCACCAAATGGCGATGCTATCTACAGCTCCACCTCAGATTGGGCGAAAAGAAGCCCTCACAACAAGCAGAAGAGAGAAGAAAACGTCGGAAGGAAAACCAGAAAAATAAACAGCTGAGAGCTGTCACCTCAGGGGCGCATTTCACTAGTCAGTTATGTCTGAAGGGGCTATTATTATTATTGTTATTATTATTATTATTATTATCATCATCATCATTATGTCAGTATTGCTTGACTTTGTCGCCTGTTTGTAACTGTGGCTGCCGAAGAATGAACCCCGGAACGTCCTGTGTTTCTAGTGCACCGTCCATTTGTAAAATTGACTTCATACCATTTTTTTTTACATTTATAAATGTAGGATTTAAATACTTGGTCACGTAGATAGCATCACATGTAAGCTGCATCTCAGAGCTGGACAGTTGAAAAAGTCGAAGCAAAAGTAGTTTTCCCTAACACGAAAAGTATTTTACGTAGCAACACTTTGTTAATGGAAGTGAGAAAGAGAGTTCATCAGTGCAGCTAGCATTAAGCCAGTCCTGTCACATGGAAGCAAGTCATGGACAATCGGTAAACAAACACGAAAAATCCCGGGAGACTACAGAGATGTGGTTTGTACAGAAGAATGCTCAGTGTTCTATGGGGCAGCTGAAACAATGAGTATACCATGAAAAAGAGGCATGGGCGTAAAGGAAGTACATTATTCTTATCAGAAGGAAGCAGCCCACTTTTCTTTTTGTTTGTTTGTTTGTTTTTGTTTTACTTTTGTAGCATTTTTATGAGAATAGGAAAGATGGTATATATTGAGACGACGGGAAAAATACAAATAAGAGGAAACAGAGGACAACAAAGAGAGAATTAACGGAACAGTTCAACATTAAGTTATCGAAAGAAAACAAAAGAACTGATAAGCAGTACTGATAATAGGAAGTTGTGGAAAGACATGGTCACCTGCACAGTGGCGGGGGGAGGGGGGGGGAAATCGCATCGGGTGACACCATCAGAGGGGGTGACACCAAAATGTCTGTCTATAAAATTTATGTGAAGTGTTTCAGCAGAAGTTTTTTTTTTTTTTTTTTAATAAAAATATCCCTGTAGTTAGTTATAACCACAAAAACATTTTTCGTAAGCCCAACTTACATGTTCTGTATCAATATACCTACAAGGCTAAAACTCTATGCTAATTTACTTTTTGAACCTTCTAATGCGCATACAATCACAGATCTATGCAACGATATATACAATATGCTGTATGATAGGGAAACAACAGAAGTGATTGCGTCATTAATAGGCCGTACTGCCCATGGTGGACTTCCGGTGTTATGTCTTTCGGTTCGCACTATTCACCTGCCATCAAAGCATCATTTTTTGGTGATGCGTAGATGACAGAGATGATAGTGTGATTCGCTTGCATAGCTAGGCGGGGTTGTCGCACGGAAGGTCCGTGTTCAAATCCAGGGTAAGCCACTCATGTCTGTTGTTTTTCTGTTGTCTAGTGTTCTACTTCTTTATTTCTTACTGTTACTGCACATTTATAATCTTGGCAGTAACCTCTTTTAGTAGGTATTAGATCCAACTTGACCTGAAACCACCACTGCTACAGAAAGATTATGTTATCGTTCACTCCGACCAACTGACACAGCTGTAGATGTGTTTGTGTGTAAATATCGTAAAGATGAGGGCGTGCGTTGTTTCTTGAGTGCACACGCCACACAGGCTACCAAATAATACCGTGTTGAATATCTCCGCTTCACGGACTAATATAGTTAGAACGTCGCGTCACAGCACATTCCGTAGAATACAATTACATCGAATCATCACAGCGATATATAAAGCAAGGCCTAAAGTACTCACAAAATCCATCAGCAAACGGTCAGCATCACCGTGCTATAAATACTGCACACGGCAGATATATATCAAGGCCTAAAGTACTCACAAAATCCATAATGCAGCTTACGAAATATGCTGTACACAGCGAAAACATAAGTCGACATCTTAAGCACTGTACAGGCATACACCATCCAAAAAACACCAGGCTTGACCAGGTCGGTCCACGCCCAGACACCATCTCTCGGCTCACACACTCGTCCCGCAAAAAAACCAGTCACGAGAATCCCCTGTTTTCAACCCCGCTCTCAATACCTGCAGCATAGCCGCGAGCTAAACACAGCTCACTACAACTCCGGGATAAATTCTTCACAGGCGTGGCTCAACGCTGTGAGTAGCGGTCATTCCTATCACAAATTTAAACAAACATCATAACTAAACAAGGATTCAAGCAACGCCACTCAAAATCTAACTTGTCACCAACATATTCAGGATTACGCCCCTTTTTGACCTTAACATTACACCGCCCCCCGGGGAAAAAAAATGATTCTATCATTTTTTTTTTTTGACAAGTACATCCCCAAAAAATGAAGAGGACAATGAAACTCTACCATAAGCCTTCAAAAATTACCTTATACTAAGTCAAAATTATATATCTACATGAAAAATATAAGCATCAAGTGTAATGTAACAAATGAAGTATCTAACAAAATCAATAAAGCCTACCCAAAATATTCTATTACAAAACCACGTTAAATAGATATAGTACAAATTAAACAGGGAACAACCGATAGTAAGAGAAAAGACAAGATCAAGCAAAAGAAGAATTATATGTAATGAAGGAAAGTATAACATTAGAATATGAGAAACAAATCAATAATTAAGTTAAAAAATTACATGTAAATTAAATATAAATATCCCTACTAGTTACATTATTTTAAGTTATATAATTAATCTAACAATACAAAGAATGAAAATATAAGAAATGTAACAAGACAATGTATACAAGAAGCATGAAGTGAAACGAAGATGAAGCACAGAAGTATAACCAAAGTATGAAACCATACTGAAAAGACAATAGAGAAGATGTAAAGGGATGACGAATAGTCAACAAAGACAGATGAAAAGTAAAGATGTAAATGTAGAGAAAGATAGTAAAAACACATTATAATAACTAATTAAATTAAACAACGTGTTATATAAATAAATACAATCATACCAGAAATCATCAAACAAAAACTACGTATGTATATATGTATACCGAAACATGAAGGAAAACTATACTTAAATAAAGTATAATAAGTAATTAAACTAAGTTAAACTTATCAATAACTAAAAATAAATTACTCTAGACATCATACGAATAAAAAATATGAACGCTATCAATACGTTCTTAGTGACGCACTGTGACGCACTAAATAAAAAAATACATCAAAACATCAAAATACAATTTTTTTTAAAAAAAACCCGATATCAATCTACATTTTAAACTATAGCGTACAGTCAAGCGATGAACACAAAAAACAAAATTACAATGACAGAAAAACATATTCCAATAAAAAATACAATACAAAAATGTTTCAAAACGCTAAGTTAAATAAAAATAGTATTTCATATTTTATTAATTAAAAGCTATAATTAATAAACTAACTAAGAAATCGGCTTTAACAAAATGAGAGAGATATACAAAATCCTATCTCTAAGTTTACATAGATCACTAACTAAAAATATTTCCCAAAAGCAAACACGTCGCAGAAAAACACATGAGAAAACACACTATTATCTACCTACAAGCTTTCAATCTTTAAGAACAACATGATTAAGTTAAGTAAGTTCTTAAACCAGATCTCTAAATTCTTTAATCAAAAAAAAAGTAATATCAGCTATCGCTGTTAATTCTACCTATACATTTCAATTTAACCTTTAAATTATTTCCGGCTGACAATCATATTCAGCTTAGTTTTAGTATTATCTAGTTTTAAATTTATATTTATCTCAACTTGATGTGTTATCAGAACATGAGAAAAAATTTAAGTGATAGATAACGAATACTCATGAACTTTCCAAAAGTAACTATTGTACCATTAGAACTAATGAGTTTGTGCATAGGGTTTACAATATAATGATGTACAAAAAATTATCCTAACAAACACTGCTTAAAAAAAACACAACTCCAAGTTCAACAACGGAGTATAAAGGTCAATGATTACCAACTAACATACTACACATTTTCAAACACATTAATATAAATAGCAATAAAAATAAACTGGTACATTATCCAAATAGTCATATATAAAAATTAAATATAGCAATCAGATGATGCGTACAAATAATCATCATAATGTAACGAAGAAATTACATAATATTCTATTACAACAGCATATAATATTTTTTTAAATATAAAATACAATAATATTTACTGTCCTAAAATAAAACAAAATAATCAAACAGCAAAAATCTCCTGCGACTTGTAAACATTACATGACCACCAACAGGTAACCCCTCAGATGCTAAGTGAGACGCTGACAGGTTACGCTTGATCGAATACACGGGCGTAAAGTTGACCTACATTCCTCACGGTCAACGTCACATGGGAGCGCTGACTGTTATCGCAAAGTCACCACTGTGAATAAATACAAATGAAAATCTCCACTTTAATCAACGGTGAGATTTAATGAGGAAAAAAACGGAGAGTTAACTTGACAATTACCTAGCACTGTGGCTTGTATAAACTCCCGGCCTCTTCATGAATGCCGAACAAGTCTTCCTTCGTCACATAGTAGACAACACAGAATGTTTAGGAATAACATGCCCGCACTTGTAGGTCGCCGCTGCTGTGTTCTGAAATAAAAATCTACATTCACAACCACGAGGTGTTCTCTCGAAATCGAAAGCAGTAGTATTTGAAACTTTATTGCTAGTGTTAGCTTGTTTACTCTTAATGACTCTATTCTTTTGTTGAGCATAGTTACCCTGATGATGTGAAGTCTCATTTAGGGAGTTATTATCTCTATAGAAAACATAGCTCTTACTTCTATTGTGAACATTGTTTTTTTTAATATTGCAGTTAGCATTATTATGCTTAACATAATTCCCTTGGTACTGTTTAATCACAGGATTATCTCTCTTACCAAGACTGCTTCTATTCTTTTCTTTGGCAATGTGCTTATTTGTAGTATCATACTGCTTCGACTGGGTATGATACGTAATAGGACCAAGTGTATCCTTACTGCTCTGCACATTATGTGTTTCTTTCTTAGAACAAGTAGCACTAGATTTGTTCCTTGCCACCAATTTATCAGAATTTACCAAAGTAGACACATGGTTGATCTTAAGAGTTCTGGCCTGAAATCGATCACCTTTCTTTTCATGACTAACCGAACTGGTTGTTACACTAGAATTCTCTCTGTTGGTCTGACGCCAAGAATCACAACCATTAGCAGAAACGCCATCAGTACGTGGGAAATTGTATCTGCCACGTAGAGATTTACCTCCATCATGTTTGACACCAATAGAAGTATTAGCAATGAGTGTGTAGGGCTGACTCTTTGCTTTAGTGCCTCGTTGGCAAACAATTTTCTGTCTAGCATTGTCAACATTGACAGTAGACCACATCTTGTTATTCAAGACGATGTCAACCAGGCCATCTACTCGTTTTCTGGCTTCTGAAATTTCAATATTTTTATGAGAAATCTCCTTACTAAGTTTCTTATTTAAGTTCTCAATCTTAGCCACCTTTTCTTTCTCAGCCGTTAACTTTACCACCAATGTCTCTTTATCATCCTTTTCTTTATTAGCCCTCAACTGTGTTAAATCCATCTGAAGTTCCTCAGTGTCACTATCATTGCTATTTACAAGCCCATCAATCTTCTCCGGACACACAGTACTTATCTCTTCAAGCTTATCAAAACATACATCATGAAGCATTTCTATGTATAATTTCTCTCGTTCATTGGTTTCAGCTTTTAATTTTTCATACATATCTTTCTTTCGTTGGGTCTCCTGTGTAAGGTTTTCCAATTCAACATGCTTAACTTTCATCTGAGATTCCAAGTCCTTAATCTTTCTTAAAGCCAAATTCAATGCAGTTTGTGCACTAGAAAGTTCTGAGTTTGATTTATGTAAATCTCTTTTAAGTCTAGCCACCGTCTCTTGTAATTCCGTGTCCTTAGCAACACTTTCTAAGAAGTTTTCCCTTTGCTGTAAAGTAGTTTGTTTGATGATTTTCATTCGCTCCTCATCCTCCAACTCCTTTTTCTGGTCATTATGAATGCCGTCGCGCAACAACGTACGCATACTCTTCAATATGTTATCACGTTTAACATCCATCTGGTTGTACAAGAACAGACGAAAGTCCATACCCAGCAATCTCGCTAAATCCTTAGCCATATTCAAATGAGGAATGGACTGAAATCTATTCTCAGCAAACTCTCTTAGGGCTGTCGATGCATGTATCAAAAATCTATCCATCACGTGTTCTTCCAGTGCTGGACCCTGCAAATTCTCAAAACTATCACCCCCTTCAAATAAGTACTGTAAATCAGACCACATATACTCAGGATCTGTATCGGAATCCATATCAGGATCCATAGTGGTACAATCACAAAGCCATTAAACACCTATACTTTTAATAATTTATTGTCCCAAAAGGTTGGACAATTACCTTTCCAGCTCACAAAACCAACTATCTGTACAAGAAGTCGAAATTATCTCAGTTCATTACTGTATACCAAGTTCCTATGCATAGAATTCTAACAAAGTCATATCATTATCAGGGAAGTCAACATCATGTACGTAGCCATTAATACTCATGCACGATATCCCAATGATATGTTACTATAGCCATAGACAACAAAAACAACAGTTATCAATAGAATAGGTAATGCACAGCAAAAAGGAACGCTCGTTGACATTGATAAATTGGCACGATTTATACAACATAAACCACTTATCTGAAAGTAATTCCGTTCCTTTCCGCCAAGACACTGGATATCACAAAGTTCTGCTGCTAAAAATACTCCACTGCAGAAAGGTACTGGAACTCGACAATTTTCCCTACAGGTCCTTGACCTCGTCTGGTATGTGCTCGCACACTGCCCAGGAGCACAGGATGATAAGAACTGGAACAATACTGCAACTCTTGACTTGCGGTACAATACACGTGCAAAAGGGTTGGAAACACTGCACGTATACTTGCGCTTGTACACTGTCTATCAATCTCGTTGAAAGGAGGTAGAAGGTCTGGAAATACCGTCACTTGAACTTTAATACTGGTCTACCTGACAATTTCAATCAGGAAAAGTAGAACTGCCTCGCTGCACATCCATTCATGCGCATGTCATAGGTTCGATCCAATTAGATGACTGGTCCACCAGCTATGTTACTGCACATTTATAATCTTGGCAGTAACCTCTTTTAGTAGGTATTAGATCCAACTTGACCTGAAACCACCACTGCTACAGAAAGATTATGTTATCGTTCACTCCGACCAACTGACACAGCTGTAGATGTGTTTGTGTGTAAATATCGTAAAGATGAGGGCGTGCGTTGTTTCTTGAGTGCACACGCCACACAGGCTACCAAATAATACCGTGTTGAATATCTCCGCTTCACGGACTAATATAGTTAGGTCGCGGTTCCGTAGTAAAGCCACCCTTGGCAAAGACAAGACGTTCTGTATACATATAGGCCACGCCCACACAGGGCTGTTTGTAAATATGAGTTCTTACTGTCACGCCTGGAAGGTAGAGTGAGTGTGTGCTGGCAGAGTCGTTTACACCACAGGTACATACACAGGAGTCAATGGAGTGTTGAACGACTGATGACATTTAACAAGGGTTTATTAAGTCACAGCACATCATCACGTTGACATAGACGAATACAATTACATCGAATCATCACAGCTTCATAATCTCAGCGAAACAATAATAACAGTTAATGGATCCTTTCATCGAACGGTCGTAATCACCGTGTTAATACAATAAATATGGCCTCGTCAAAGATGCTCCTAACATCACCGTACTATAAATACTGCACACAGCAGATATATGAATCAAGGCCTAAAGTACTCACAAAATCTATCAGCAAACGGTCAGCATCACCGTGCTATAAATACTGCACACAGTAGATATATATCAAGGCCTAAAGTACTCACAAAATCCATCAGCAAACGGTCAGCATCACCGTGCTATAAATACTGCACACAGCAGATATATAAATCAAGGCCTAAAGTACTCACAAAATCCATCAGCAAACGGTCAGCATCACCGTGCTATAAATACTGCACACAGCAGATCCGTACTATAAATACTGTACACAGCAGATATATAAATCAAGGCCTAAAGTACTCACAAAATCCATCAGCAAACGGTCAGCATCACCGTGCTATAAATACTGCACACAGCAGATATATAAATCAAGGCCTAAAGTTCTCACAAAATCCATCAGCAAACGGTCAGCATCACCGTGCTATAAATACTGCACACAGCAGATATATATCAAGGCCTAAAGTACTCACAAAATCCATACTGCAGCTTACCAAATATGCTGTACACACAGCGAAAACATAAGTCGACATCTTAAGCACTGTACAGGCATACACCATCCAAAAAACACCAGGCTTGACCAGGTCGGTCCACGCCCAGACACCATCTCTCGGCTCACACACTCGTCCCGCCAAAAAAACCAGTCACGAGAATCCCCTGTTTTCAACCCCGCTCTCAATACCTGCAGCATAGCCGCGAGCTAAACACAGCTCACTACAACTCCGGGATAAATTCCTCACAGGCGTGGCTCAACTCTGTGAGTAGCGGTCATTCCTATCATAAATTTAAACAAACATCATAACTAAACAAGGATTCAAGCAACGCAACTCAAAATCTAACTTGTCACCAACATATTCAGGATTACTCCCCTTTTTGACCTTAACACTTACGAGTGCCTGAAAACATACCTTTATGTTTGTTTCATATTAATTTACAATACAGGATATATTCCACACGACATGAAGACATCAGTTTTTATAACATTGCCCAAAAAAACCTAATGCAACAGAATGTTCAGACTTCAGAACAATCAGCCTGATGAGTCATGCAATTAAAATACGGTACTGCTTAAAATCATACAGGAAAGAATAAACAGTAAGGTAGACAGCGAAATCCAAGAAGAACAGTTTGGTTTTAGACGGAACAGTGGAACTAGAGAGGCAATATTTTGCCTAAGAATATTAGCAGAAAAATATACAGAGGTCAAAAAAAGTAAGTACATGTGCTTCATTGACTATAAGAAGGCTTTTGACAAGGTCCATCATGAGAAAATAATTGAATGCCTCAAAGACATAGGTGTTGATAGAAAAGATATAAGAATACTCAGTAACCTTTATTGGGAGCAAACTGCCACAGTAAGATCTGGAAGGAATTATTCACTATACATAGACATAAAAGGAGGTGTCAGACAAGATTGTGTGCTGTCCCCCTGCCTATTTAATCTATACACCGAAAAAATTTTCAAACAGATACAGGAAATACCAGGACTGAACATCAGTGGAAGGTCAATAAACAACCTTAGATATGCAGATGATACCGTGTTGTTAGCTGAAAACGAACAGGAGTTACAAGAACTAGTGAAGCAGCTGATGATGATGATGAATGCGCATATGCTCCGGTCAGAGCTGTCATTATTACCCAATTACAATTACGTTTCGAATCACGTGGTTTCGTCTGCACGCGCTACAGACACGCGCTGTTGTTTTCGTTGCCGCTGGTGTTTTTATAGTCACTGATTTTTGAGTGACCATTAGTTCGTGAATTACACGAATATTTGTTAACAAGACCTACAAAATATATTCATTGAAAAAACAAGGGGTGATCATATTCATAATATACGCTGTTAGTGCAGGGGTCTACTGGTACATCCCACAGCATCATTTGGTAGATCTTTAGGTGACTAGAATTATCTCACCTTAACCTAATAGCGCCCTGTTCCCAGGTTTAAAGCTACTTTCACCACATTTCAAGTGAAAAACCCGTAAGTTAGCTGAATAAAATTCACTTTAATCGTGAACTGTATGAGACAGAAAGCGATCTTTTGTTTGAAGTGAAGTTAACTTTCGGTAAAATGACCGATACCTGAGTTTAACCGCCGCTATATCGTTGATGGAATAGGCATTACAGACATGTCTGAGGTAGATCTCTGTCGATTTATTGACTATGTTGGTAATTTCAATCCTGCCATCAAATTCAATTCTCAAATTTCAACGACTTCAGTGAACTTTCTTGACATCACTGTGACAATTAGCTCTACTGGTCTTACAACTTCTGTCTATTATAAGCCTACTGACGCTCATGGTTTCCTTCTTTATACTTCATCTCACCCTCTTAGTTGTAAAAATTCCATTCCCTTTTCTCAACTTCTTCGCTTACGTCGATTATGTCACGATGACGATGATTTTCATGAATGAACTCACGAGATGCAAGATTTTTTTCGCCGACGTCTTTATCCAGAACGTGTTTTATCTGATGCTCTTAATCGCATCACACGCGTCACTCGTCAGATGGCACTCACTACTAAACCTTCTGACAAATCTGACAGACTCAAATTGGTTCTAACTTTCCATCCTCACTGTCTCGCGGTGAAGAGAATTTTACTCCGTCATCTGCCTATTCTCAACTATGATTCTGTTACACGTGAATTGTTCCGGGATCCCCCTCTGGTGGCATATCGCAGGGATAAGAATTTCAAGAACATTCTCGTACACAGCCGTTTGATGAATACTAGCCCTCCATATTTTAGTACACAGTCTTGCTGTCACCGTAGGGTTTGCCCAAGCATTGTTTATGCTTCTGGCAAGGTTATATGAACGCTTAAAGTATGTCACCGTAGGGTTTGCCCAAGCATTGTTTATGCTTCTGGCAAGGTTATATGAACGCTTAAAATATGTCACCGTAGGGTTTGCCCAGGCATTATAAATACATTGCCAAGGTTGGGTGAACGTTTAAAACAGTTCACGAGGAAGAAAATAGAGTGAGGATTAAAAATAACAGACAACGGTTCACTAACTTTGCTTGCGTTAGTTAAACGTGAGTATTTTTCTGGTGAGTAGTAAA
This sequence comes from Oreohelix idahoensis, assembly GCA_024509875.1. Classification (NCBI taxonomy): domain Eukaryota; kingdom Metazoa; phylum Mollusca; class Gastropoda; order Stylommatophora; family Oreohelicidae; genus Oreohelix; species Oreohelix idahoensis. The sequence goes on from JAMPIV010005959.1 coordinate 75,681, forward strand.
TAAAGCTCGACCAATAGTTTGAGCTGGAAAACAGATTAGGGAACGAATCAGAGGTAGCGAAAGAAACGCACCAGGTAACAATGACTAGAGGTCAGAAAGGTGTGCGGGTTTCTGAAGGGCAGTCGGGTTTCAGAAGTTGAAGAAGCAAGAAGTGCTTTTGGCGGTTGCAACCAGTTTTAAAGATTCTGTGGTTATACAGAAAAGTTCAGAAGTTATACAGAAAATGCATAAGCTGTAGAGATAACTCAGAAGATTAACAGATTCTGTGGTTAGACAGAAATAGCATAAGTTTTAGAAGGTTCAGAGGATGTGATAGCTCTAGTCAGTAACTATACAAGATAACTAAGAAGTTTCGTATAGACAGAGTAGAAGATGAATAAGAAAGTTCTTATAGTCACAGTAGAGAGTGTATTTCGGGAGAGATTCAGGGAATTGCCTGTAAGTATGGTTTTGAACTTATCATTCATATTGATGAAAAATTGCAGGAGAAGTAAATCAGAAATCCCAAGTCGACATGTCAAACTTTGTTGACTAAGCAACCTAGAGAAGAGAAGTATTTGAATGATACATTGATGGTCAAGCTTGGTACTGTTATATACGAATAGATGGTAAGAATGAATTCCAAGAGGAAAACCATATTTTTATCAGAGTGAGTTCACAGAGAGTGAACCAATGAGTCGTCTACAGGAATAGTTACGACAAGTAAGCGACTGGGAGAGTCGACTTCTTTAAGAACTACCTGCATGCTCTCGCATGTAAGTATGGAGTATAGAAGACTTGTTACATGTATAAGAATTATAGTATGCTTTTCAGGACCGGAAATAAAGGCAGGTCTGACCAAGTTTGGTCAGGAGGAATAAAAGCACAAGACAATGAGTTGGAAGTGCTGATCAGGAAAATTGAAGCATAGTAAGCAAACTGAGGTAGAGTTTGAATAGGCTAAACAAGTAATTGGAGATGATGGAAGAACAAAGGGAGATTAAGTATATATATATATATATATATATATATATATATATATATATATATATATATATATATATATATATATATATATATATATATATATATATATATATATATATATATATATATATATGTATGAGATAAAGAATTTATGTATGAAGCAGCTATGATACAACTGTATGTGAGCTCTATGAAGAATTACCTGCGTTATTGAAGAATATTGCATGTAAATAAATGTTTTTGCAAGAGAGAAAACATATGTTTGAGTCTATCCTTGAGGGTTGTTGTATGTAGGCCAGGTCAATAATCATTATAAAATCCACTATACGATCAGTCCCTGTAATAACAACGGAGAAGGAAGAGAACGAGTCGAGGGTTGAACAAAGGAGGAAAAAGTAGTTCATCCAGGAATCACCAACTCTGGCGGAGATGACCAGTACTTACACACACTAGCATTGTCGTGAAATATTCTAATCCACATATATAAATTATCAGGTAAATATAAAGCCTAACAAATAAATTCTAATAAAGAAAAGAGCAATGGTAAAAGAACAGTGCTGTCACAATGACAGTACTCGAAATCCCCTTTGTTTTACGCTTCGTCTGCAAATTGTAACGTTTCCACGTTAAAGATAAGCCACTGCATAAATACAAGCGTTTCCACAACACATTAAAACGGGTATTGCATTTCTAAGAAAAACATTGAGAGGCACTGCGCAATGACCTAAATTAATCCTAACATTAATTATACTACGTTACCAAAACGAACGAACAGATGGACTCAAATAGAAAGAGAGAGGGAGGGCTGAAAATCAGGAACGCATGCAACACGCGTCGCGCGATACACAATTACTACTATCACGCGTGTAAGGCCACATGCACTAATTTTTTTTTCAGACGGACAGTGATAAATTCACTACCCTTCCCAGAGTTAGGTTTTTAAATCCTGAAAAACTCTTATTAGGAAAGATGACAATAGATGGGTTTACGTTTGAAAACATTACAGTACCCAGACAGCACATCTTCGAAACAGGAGGTAGAAGAAATTGCATATTTTGAACGCAGCCACTTAGCTCTTTTAAATTTGTATATTTGGGTTCCTTAGGGCTTGCTGACAAAGAATATGTAAAACGTTACGCAAATAGTCTAGGAATTAACAAGTTATAGCCAAAATAAAATGATGGTGCTGTCAGACAACACCCAAAATCAGAATCGCTCAGTGGTAGATTTTTTAAAACCACCATTGTACGGGAAATGGGCCACAAGTTACATTTGAACTGATTGGCTGGAATGATATGTAAGGCTAAACACGATTAGTCGGACTATAAATGCTATCCTTGGTTGTTAGGGGAGACGTAGGAAGGTAAAATTTTTTCAAACACTTGTCGAAACGTGGCTCCATTGGCCAGACTCGCTGATATAATCACTTAGGAGCGTTAGTTCGAGACCACTAGTTCAAATAAGCTTGATAAAGCAACAGTGCGTTGAAGCCAGCTCATATTTTTGCTAAATAAAAGCCTGGAACATAAGCAGATGGGAATTTGTGCCAGTATTTGTGCCAGAATTCATTGCTAGTCAACGTATCTGTGTTTATTTCCATAAATTGTGGTAAGCTTGAAACATTCAGTATCTTTTAATGAAAATTGAATGTGAATTGTTAATTTATGCCTGTATATATGTGTAGTTCAGTAGCAAACATGATGTAAAGCCTATAATGCTCCAGCCTGAACAGAAGGTGTCGGAGGAAAGTAAACCTGCATGGAATGGCCAAACAGTACACTGACACCTAGATTATTGATTAGACAGAAATAATGCTGGAATTGCAGAGGCGTAGTAACCATTAAGGAGGTTAATACTGGTATAAAGTATTTCAGATGAAGCTGACAGTTGGCCTAACGCTCTGAACTCAATGTTTGTGATGTATTGTGCTCATTGTAGAACTAGAGTATCAATTAGTTATGAAGTAGAAGGTACATCCTTCTTGTTTTCAGGGACCGTGGTCTTATGGTATTGAGCAGCACCTGGTCAGAGCTTTGCTGAATCCAGAGTCGGACAGCATACTCCTTGGTCCATTTAGCTATCAGTGAGGTGTCTCCAGAGCCCAGGGGAGAAATCGAGCAGAGGAGTCTTTTCCTGCCGCCATCACGCAAGATAAGCTGATGTGGCCAGCTGGGCTCAACATTATGTACCCCATCTTAAAATGACATTGTAAAAATAACATTAAGAGGGGAATTAAATTGTTTTAATATCAGGAACTGAGAACATCTCCAATACTAGTTCCAATAAAGACAAACTATTGAAGTCATGATGACAAATACCAACAGAGCTTGAACAAAACCAAACCAGTATTACCTCATATTACTACTACACAACTGACACACATAGGATACTTTTAATAATATATGTCACTACAATATTCATATTAATAAATTCTGTACATATAACTTGTAATTAAAATTGATTGTGATTCCTGGTTCCTTTGTATTTGAATCAGGACACATATTCATTCATGACAGCAATGAATACATATTGTTATTTGAAAAGTTATCAGTGACTCCTTTAAGATATCCTTGTAGAGTGTTTTATGTATGTGAGTGTCACAGTGTTGTCAAGTGTAGTGGAATAAATTAAATTGTTTATCTGTCTGTTGTTGTTTTGACTTACACTTCATCATACACATACCCTAGACACATAACGTAATCATCACACTATTCCAGAATAATTCTGACTGAGATATAAATATATGTGGCAGCAAGTAAGGTTATCTATAATACACTACTCTTATTAGATATAGATACCTTCACAGCTGATCTCAGTCAGTACACTAAGTCCCCTATAAATATTTATAACATCTCACTTCACCACAAGCATTAACTTGGAAGATAAACAAAAGAGACGTGTGTGTGTAAAAACGTGAAATACTTCACTAGGCCTGCCATCTGCCACCTAGTGAAAGCACACACACCACGGTTACACACACTTTGAATTGGTACCGTAACCAGTGCACAGCACGGTCACAATTAGGTGAATTGGTGCCGTGATCACTGGTACATTGCCACCGCCTAAGATGTCGTACGTGTGCGTATGGGCTCCAGACTCCGACTGTTTCATTTCCGAAGGGCAATTTTATTATTAAAGAGTCATTTACATATGAATCTAGGAATGTTATCTATGCCATTATCTGTAAAAGAAGCAACATTACCTATATTGGTGAAACTGGCAGACGTCTGGCAGATAGATTCTGCGAGCACTTAAATGACATTGATCACAGAGAACCGAAACCTGTGGCCCTTCATTTCAAAAGCCCATACCATTCTGGTCCCTGTGACATTCAGGTAACCAGTTTACGCTCCTGATGTTTCGATGACCGTAGTCGATTTTCTCTAGTGAATCGTCTCATTTTCGAAATGTGTTGCTTGTCTCCTAAAGGTCTAAATGTCCAAGATCATTTTGCTTGACTCTGTTATTCATTGGCTTTCCACTATTTTAGACTTCTTTATTTCATCCGTCGCTTTTTTTCACGATCTTTCTTTTAAGAAGTTTTTTGTTTCAGATTTCTTTATTTCATCTGTTGCTTTTTCACAATCTTTCTTTTATGATGGTTTTGTGTTTCTAAGTGCGTATTTTTATGACGTCACTTTTATTCTTCGCTGTTGGACGCCATTGGGACTATTGTTCATTATTTGTACGATTCTTTCAGCGGAGAGTTTTATAGTAGGACTTCTTGTTTTTTAATTCCATTTTCTGCTTTTGATTTTCGTTGATTACTAAATTTCTTGTATTTATTAATTCTTTTCAGTTTTGTAGTTTCCTTGCTTTATTATTGCTCTTCATCTGTGTTAATGTATATTATATTTCCTGTCCTTGTTGCCTGTTTGTAACTGTGGTAACGAAGCGTGAAGCCCGAAATGTCCCATGTTTCCTGTGTACCGTTAATTTGTAAAAATGATTCAATACTATAAGTCATGATAAGTTTGACTACAAAGGTCCAATGAAGTTGAAATTCAAAGGAGAGGAATGAAATCCCCACATGAGAATTAGTGACGTCATCAGGACTTGCAGCAGAAAGAGCAAAAAAAATAGTTATTTCCCATCATTTTTTTCGGGGTTACTTGTTTGTAGTAAAATAATTTTCTGCTCTCAAAAGAAAACAATTACACACACAAACACACACACACACACACAGAGGCTTTTAACCTTGACACTACCAAACATCGATGTCCTCTGATGGAGGGATAGATGTCTAAATTTAGCCCACGTTCACGCTCAAGTAATGAAAAATTGTATCTTAGCTTCCCTTCTAAATGAGTTCACGCGGCTCCGCATATCTGTATGTTTGTATGATGCATCGGCTCCTATGCTTTTTGACTGATGGGCAAGACCGGATTAAGACACGAAGGCCCTCTAGACTTTTTGGTGTTTGGGCCCACCTTTAATTAATAAGCAATACTTTAAATATTTTTTTTCAAACCCACTTAGCATAATTGTTTTTACTTATGCACGGGCTCCCCATAGCTCCGGGCCACTAGGCTTCAATCTACTTAGCCTAATGGATAATCCGGCCCTGCTGGTGGCGATATACATATAATTATGTAGTAAAACGAGTACCTACATATCTTCTTTGTTCACTTTCAGACGTCGACTCCAATAAGTTCGAAGAAAGCTATGGTCGGCTTGAGGCTGTTGGCACCTCCATACAGCTTTTCAAGGAACGGTACTGGTTATGGCCATATATGTTTTTTCTGTTCCTCATATGTTGGACACATTTGAAGTAAATGTTCAGTTCCTACATATAACGCTACAGTGGTTTAAGATGACAATAACATACACAGCAAAGAAAATAAAAAAAAGTACAAGTTATTCATCGTCAAGATTAAACTAAAAAAAATATACACTGACAAATTTAAAAGATAAAAATAGAGCTTATGATAACTTTATAATTCGCCAACCGTCACCATTTTCCTTCGGTCTCCTTACTGAGCACAGAGCCACTACTGTAGGTGGTCCTCTTGCAGGAAGTTTGCACCAAGCATTCACATGCTACTGCAGCGGTGGTTTCTGTTTTCATATGTATTATATGATGAGTTTGGAAGTTTTTTGCACAGCAGTCGTGCACAAATGCTAAATGATTTTAATGTTGAAGTCAGAGACGGAATTATTAAGTTCTTTATTGACAGCATCGACAGACCATGCAGCCTTTTCTTCACTTATCGTGTTCCTTAAGTAAGTTCTCACTTTCTTCATTACAGAGAAACACCTTTCCGATTCGAATGTTGTCATGAGTGTTGTGATAATTATTTCACAGAGTTTTTTCTTTTAGCTTAAAGTGATGGTCACGTCACCTACTACCATGAACAGACAAGTCTAGTTATCTTGGAGACAACGAAACATGTCGTTATCAGGATATCCTGCGTTCGCGCACTTAAACATGCTTTCTCAGAGTTCTGACGTCTAGATTTGTGAAACGCAAACTACACCAAACAATGCTATCAGATTCTTAGGGATGGCTCTCGGTCATCCCCAAGCTCAGAAAGGTTTGGAAGACGAAGTGCGCGCATTATGGATGTGTGAATAGCTAGAAATAGCAGCAAGAGAAGGTGTTGGGGAGAGAGAGAGAGAGAGAGAGAGAGAGAGAGAGAGAGAGAGAGAGAGAGAGAGAGAGAGAGAGAGAGAGAGAGAGAGAACGAACGAACTTTATTTTCAAAGGGTTTAGAATTGGGCACGCAGGCCCGTCTAACATTCTGCCCTTCCTTTCTCTCGTCTTCCAAACCGACTAGATTGAACGGGACGCGCCTCGCCAAAACGAGGGAAAAGTTTTACATTAAAACAAATTACTTAAATAATAAAATAAGAAAATAACATACAATAAAATAAAATAAAATCCCAACATTGAAACAGTACAATAATAGTTACACAGATTTACAGTACCTTATCATAATTAATACTAAACAGGACAAAATTATCTTTAAAACCTACATATGATGTTATATAATTATTTAAGAACGTAACTAAACTAGGGTGGCATATAATCTGCACCCATGATGTATTTGAAAAGTCTGTGATTGAATGAATATGGACTAAGCGTGTTTTTTAGGTCGTGTGGAAGATTATTCCACAGATGAGCAGCAGAAAAAGCTAAACTTTTCTTGAATAAGTCGAGCCTAGGCTTGGGTATGTGTAATTTATTTAAGCGTTGACTGCGTCTTCCGCTGTATTTTAAAATAGGCCACAAATACTTTGGAGCATTTTGTGATAAGATTTTGTGAATAAATTTGGCTTTGTTGAAGAGAAAGCGCTTTCTTAGTGGTAATATGTTAAGATATGTATATGGGTCCACACACTGTGTGAGGTTTTTGTCTGAAACTAGGCGCACTGCACGTTTTTGTAATGAATAGAGTCTTTTACTGTTGGACATGGAGCAGCCATCCCAAACTGAGGAACAATAGTCTAGATGTGTTTGTATTTGGGATGTATAGAACATTTTTCGAGTCTGCTCATCTAGGAAATGTTTGATTTTAGCTAACTGGTAAACTTTTTGTGCCGTTTGTTTGGTTAGTGCTTGTACATGCGAATTCCAACTTAAATGTTGGTCAATTATGAGTCCTAGTGTTTTATTTTTATTTACATTTTCAATTAAAGAGGTTCCAATGTAGAGCTGAAGTGTTGTTTTCAGTGAGTTTTGTAATTTTTGTCTAGTTGATATTATCATACATTTTGTTTTAATGATATTTATTTGCATGCAGTTTTCATTGCGCCACTTAATAAGATTGTCTGGGTCGCTTTGTAATACTCGTAATATGTCTTGCGTGTTGTAACTGTTATCACTAGTATAGATGGTACAGTCATCGGCAAATAGGTCGCAGGATGAGTGCTTGATGTGTAGTGTAAGGTCATTTATGTAAATTGGAAAAAAGTAGAGGGCCGAGAATAGAACCCTGAGGAACACCGGTGTCAATAATATTTGGGTTTGACAATGAGTTATTGTACCACACTATTTGCTGTCTGTCAGACAGGAATGATTTAAGTAATGTCACTAGTTTAAAGTTAACTTTCATTGTTTCTAATTTTCTTATTAAAACAGCGTGATCTAACATATCAAACACTTGTAGAATAAAAGCGGTTATAATTGTCAGAAATTGCCTCCCCTTAGCTCTGCAGTAGTTGTCCACCACTCAAAAGTATCTAGTATGGGTCTTCAAAGGTGTCTATCTTCGCACAAGATTACTCTTGGCAGAGTTGTAGATAGAAGAATAATGACGCTTCTATCTCAAGGGAGTGTTCACAAGATGTTTTCAAAAGTCAAGAACAATGCTGCATAGGGCAGAGCACTTTAATTTATATTTGATCCGTCGCCTTTTGTGAAGAATTAAGCAATGGTTTTAGCCCGTTCAAGCCCCCAGCTTGTGTAAATCCTGCGAAATTCCTTTTATAAGTATTAGCTCTATAGATGTAACTATATGTCTAGATGTATATATATCAAAGAGTCTTGCTCATACGTTTGCTTTCATACCCATAATAACTGAATCAACAATGATTGTTTAGTTTTAAATAACATGTAACAAATTTAATAATCAATTAGTTTTAACAGGTTAAAATAGCGATGGAATGATGGTGATTTTTAGATGTAAATAAAAAATGTCTTCCGTGAGACTTGGTTTGAGGATTGATAAAAACAATTGTCCTTTTGCTGTTTCCATAATAAACTTAGCTGGTCTAAGTGTGTCCTGCAGCCGTGATTTCGTTAATTCTTTTGCGATGAGGGCACTTCCTCACACAACTTGTCCAATGTAGGTGAATAGTGCTGATTCCCTCCATTTAACTCACAATTAGTGACGTCTTAACTTTAATCTTGCAGCTTTGTACCATGAACAGTCTGATAGCTTCGTTCCACGAACTTTAGACAAAATAAAAAGAACAAATGAATCTGCTAAGTACATTTGCGGGCTGCAAATTAACAGGCGCATGGTCTTGCTGTCCACCCACCAATGTTAGCCTCTCTGAATAAATATTCTTCTTGAGTACACATAGCGTAACTCATGGAAGATGATTAGAAATCAACAATATTCTTCTGTGTATTAGACTGGAAAAATATGTGCTTGGACAGCGTGAATGCAATGATTTGCCTGAATTACAATTAACAAGGTACATATATCTCACAAAATGATTTTATACACTTGATGCACATGTGATGAAATCATCATTCATCACTGCTCCATTCGGAATCTGGGGTAACTGCTGCTTTTGCGTTTCTGAGCGACTTAGCCTAAAATACACACCAGCGCTTGTTGTGGTGGTTTATGAATATACTATTTTCATATGTTGAGGTTGCCAGCCTCATATATAACCATTAGCAAGGAAAACATGCCCAATTCACATTTGTAAAATAAATGTTTACACTTATCCCAAAGTAACTTTTGGGAACACAATCTCCTGGCACAGTTTAGAATGGACAAGGCAACTTAGGTTAGATGCTTTCGAATCACTTGGTCTGGGAAATTTTAGTATTCCTCTTAAGACGTGTGATCTTATTCCTTATATCTCCAGTCCTTGTATTTAAAAATGCGGGTTTACTTTTTAAGTTTCGAAGTTGCCCAAATACTCTGTTTTGGTCCTTTAAGTTTCCAGTCTTGTTATTAAAAAAAATCGGGTTTGCTTTTAAGTTTCAAAATTGTCCAAATACTATGATCTGTCACTTATAATTATGGAATCCTTTGTCCGATCCTTCTCTGGCTCTTGGGAGTTGCTAATTTGACTTTGTGATGCAGTCTGATTTGGGACTCCGATTTTGCTAGATTATATTTCCATTTCTCATTTCAAATCCCAGATTGTACTTCCGACGAATTTTTAAAAGAAAGTAAAAGTCTATTCCGGCTCTCAAATTAAACCAATGGTAAGCTCTTTAGAACTATATGGGTTGGGGTGTTTAATCATAATACCAACCGCGTGTTTTAAAATATCCAATTTTAAAATTCCAACGCATGACCTCTTTCTAATAAGGCAGTAATACTTCCGATTGCATCTTCATGCAAACTCACAAACAATTCTGTGAACTTATTTTCTATCTAGATGCTCTCCCACCAATATTGTCTCCCCAGACAGATTATTGGTAATATTGATACAGAGATGGGCCAGCGGAAGCGATTACATATATCACCTTGTGACGGGTACTGGAAAGGAGCCTACAGTAATCTGACAGCTTATTGTAACCTTATAGCTGCTCTCTGATTTGCTAGCTAAACATGGATTATATCACCTGTCTTTTTCTGCAACGTACCATTTTGTCCCCGCCTTCTTTTCAGTAAACACGGGCTAACGCAGTGTTTACCATCTTCGTTGACCTGTCAGTCATAACAGGAAACAAATCACGCTTTATTTACCTCGTTCCACTCACGTGAGCTTATTCGTCAATCATATAATACTTGACAGACAGCACGTGAGAGAGAGACACATAACAGACTTCTTTGAAGTTTGGTCAGGGGAAATCTAAAAATCCCCAATACCCTTTGATCTGGGAACACGGGCATCCTACAAGGAAACCGGCTAGTGAACAGAATGTCTTTTGATGTCGGTCAAAGCTCCAGATGAGAAACTCTGGAAGACCGAAACGAAGTATTTTATCCTTAAACCCCTAGCTTCTGAATTTTTGGTCTCACACAGGATCGGGAAATAACGCTTTAGAAATCAAGGAAAATTTAATGATATATATATTACTGTTTTTATAACCCAACTATCAGTCGTATATCAGAATTTGAGAAGAATCTAGCGCGCAGCATTAAACCATTTCTTTTGGATTATTGGTTTAAAAGTGATTCGTGGAGATTTTTATTCTGGATTTTCTGGTAAATAGTGATAAGTGTTAGAAGTGTTTTACAGTGATAGCATTTAAAGTTAAACACTTAAATACTTTAAACATACAGTTAAATATTTCACTTAGATCTCTTTTTCTTGCTAGTAAGGCGTATTAAATAAAATAACGCGTAGCAATTTCCATAACCAGATATTCAAGTAAAATGTTAGACCACGTTCCCTACCGCTACCTAGCTGAGACGAGACGGTAATTTGTATTTACAGTGTAGACGGTTAACCAGACCGAACTTAGAGGTGTTAGAACAACTGACAGTGGGAGGACAGAATAGGGGTTATATTTTATTTTTTAATTATTGTTATTATAGCGTCTATTATTTTTTTAAATGCCATACGACAAATTAACAGACACCGACAATTTACTAGATACTAAATGATAGGTGATAATTTGTACGTGGCGCATTGTGAGAAGAAAATAATAAATAACACACTGTGCGTGTGACTGCCAGCCGCGAGAAGGGGCGGGAGAGTCTTCATCGGCTCAGTCCGACCCACCTCCGCGGCCAGCGGTGTCTGTGTGTAAGGCGTAGGGAAAAACACCGTGTATCTTTTAAATTCGTCAGGATTTGACAGAGCGGAGGAGAGACTATCGTGTCCCCGTCTATACATATTTATATTTACATAGAGTGGTAGCATTTTCCCATAAAATGTTTCTTGTATTTTTAGCAGACCTGATCCCAAGGGGATAGACCAGCTGTCTTTTCTTTTTCTTTTTCATTTCCATGGTTAAGAGTGAACAAGCAGAAGATACTGTATGACTATAAATGATCCTACTGGACTTACAAAATCCAGGATACTATTTTATCAGCCAACAGTGGCGTATACCTGAAACATTATTATTATTTTCCCCAACACCTGACAGTTGTAATCCAAGTGGAGTACTAAAATATACACTGTGCAGGACTGGCACTCTGACAAAGAGTCGGCCGATAGAAAATCCATCATCACAATTTGAACATTTGTAACAACCAGATTTTTCCAGATTTTCTAGAAGTGTTCCCCTCTCTTAAAACGGTAAACACCAAGGACCCTCACATATTCAATATTTGTAGTAAACCCCTGTATCCAAATAGACGTTCCAGCCGAGCGGGAAACAAGACTGGTTTTCCCCGCCCGCCCTCAACATTGTAAGAGTTGTCGCAACGAAATTATTCAGTTGTATTTCCTGTATCTAGAATCACATTCCCCAGTGCACACATCGGAGGAACAGTGCTAGTTTTTTTTTTAAACAGTGAAGACAACCCTTTAGGATTTATATTATTTCCAGGATTCATCGTGGACCTTAACTTATTCGGCGTTTACCTCATTAGTTAGTTTTTGGGATGAACTGGGGCCAATTTGTGTTCTCGACAGCTGGGGGTGATACACTAATCAACAGTAAAATACTGATTTTGTTCATGGAATAAATGTACCAATGGATACCACAGATCCAAGGGAAGAAATACAAAATAGGTAAGAGTGTTAGAGGTGGCCACATGAATGAGAGAGCGTGTGTTGATTTTATTGTTGCTGGAAATTATCTATTAATCTTTCGTGGTTTGAGTTGATTCTGTTTACTTTTCTTGGTCTTTTCTTGTACCCATATTGTTATTCTGTAAACCTAGTGCTAACCTTCAACCTTTGAGTAAATATTTTCTTTGGGTTATTGTCCTTTATACGATGAAGGTGCACTATCCTTCTTTATTTCCTCTATATGTAAATGCTTTTCTTGATATTCTTTGGATAACTTGATGTTGTAAAACAGTTTAGTGATAATAAACAACAAGCTATACATTCTCGTGTATCAGTCAACCTTTACTCTTTACCTAGACTGGGCCCAATAAACCAATTAAAACACATGTACGACACACCTGTGTTTTCGTGCATCCGCCAGACCGATGTCTCAGACAGACAATATGGCTTTCTTTTCATCGATCGTGCGCTACCACCTTAGATCAGCACAGATCGTCTCAATGAAAGGTCTCTAGACGGCTTAGGTGATAAACGTATTACCCGCTGACCGGTCTAATTAACCTGGTATTTAACGATTCACCTGGCGAACGTAAACAAGTCTGGGAGTGGTAAGAGCAAAAATAATGTAGGGGCAGGAAATATGTCAAATATTAGGACGATGAATGCGGACAATGAAGACAAAAAGTGATAATGCAGGAGATAAAGAACGTGATGTAAAAAGCACATACACAAATATCTTTACAATAATTTCTTTTTATTTTGTTTTACGGAGACTTGTTGTATGTAACTGTTAAATTATGAATAAAGAAGTTCTGATAGGAGTGATAAACCTCCACTGTCCCACCGGAATGAGCCTCCATAGTATACACGCATACATTTACCTCTCCAGATTTTCTTACTATTCTTATGTATCCTTATATTTTGTCAGCAGCAGCACTCATTTCGACTTCTTGCGTTATTCTAGAAAACAAAATCCCCATTTGTTACTTCCTGGCAGTCTGAAATGTAACATCTGGAAAAAACTGGCAGGGTTGAAACCGCAGCACTTTTCCGATAATCTCTCAAGATGTTTGCACTTTAGTGGTCGTATAACCACGACTGAAACATAATAGCGGTCGTACTGTGTGGGTCTTGGAAGAAAAGCGATGTCTGTAACCAGTCCGAGCTACAATAAATGTTTCACAAGGTGCATTAGTATTTCACCACTCAATGTTTGCCCGGAAACACTTCTTCAGTGATTCTAACACCTCATATTCTGAAAGCACAAATGTAAATAATAACTCATCTCATCTCATCTCATCATCGGAACCTCTTCTACCCCGTGGAACGAGGTGTAGAGGGGACCCAAGTGCACAAGGCCCATGGGCAGGACGTGTAATCGAAGTGACTTGGCAAACAGGTGATTAGCCCATTGTGCCCGAACTTGCCCTCATGTGTACTCATATTCGCTATAAAACCACCGCACCATCGAGACGTCATTCCAGCCAAAATGGACAGAGCCTCACATACCCGAAGGTTTCGTGGGATGTCCTTCCTCATCTGCACAAAGGCATTTATAGAGGAACACTCAGGACCCGTAGGTCTGAGGAAAGGAGCAAAATCTGAGACGGACACAGCAGTCTTTGGTACTGGGAGGTCTCCACTCAGAGTGGTGTACCACACACAGTCAGTAAAGACAAAGGTCGCCTGCGGCGCGTAAATAATAACAACTGCTTAAATAAGCAAAACTCAAAAGCCCACAGAATAAATAGCATTTTATTGTATGGCAGGAAGAAAGTTGCAACTGGCATTAAAGCGAATTGAACCCGCGTCATAATGCATAAATGTTAAGTCCTTTTTCGCGTGGGAGTTAAGTGTTTGAGACCTTCACATGCGGGTCTATTCTTTTGTAGACACACATGTGAGCGCATCTAAAGTAATAATATGTTTAAATTATTTGCGTGCCTTCGTGCACTATATTTGAACAAAATAGCGCAACTTGGTGCGATCGATTTGTTGCCAAACAGCAATGATGCTGGAGCAGATCTATAGAGTCCTTCATTAAAGACAGACGTCTTCGACGAATATTGATGTAAGTCTTAGCCCCCTAAGTCGTGGGAAGACACATTGAATTATTAGAGGATATCTGAGCGGAGCACATATATATATATATTTATTAGCCGGAACTGGCTCTCTTTTCAAGTATCATGTTGATACTCAATTCATCCTTTACAAGTATTTGTCAGAGCTTCGGCACGTCTGACGATGGAGTGTCGTTAGTGCGTACAAATTACTGCTAGAAGTTTTTATCGGATCATCATACATTATATTTACGAAGTCCTGAAATATTATACGGATCTTGCAATGGAATTAGAATTATATGGACATTTTGCCGTAGAGCGTCCGCCGACCTTGAGGGGACTACGGTTTGTGAGGCCGGTCAACGTCTTACTTGATCTTTGTATGAACCATGTATTTATTCCTGCATGAGAACCTTTGATGATGATGTATTTACTGCCATACGATATGCTGTCTATAACCATGATGTTAACGTCGTCGTCCAATAAAGTGTCTTGTCAAGATATATTTTTAACAACGACTCCAGCCTGCTTGACTTACAAGTTGGTCCAGCTTTATGACCTTATCATTATCACGATGTTCGGTTGATCACTATTGGCCCATCCAAACGGCCCACGTTATTTGCGTTTCAGAAATTAATCGGCCATAGACTATAAGCCCGACAATACCACATCAAGATAACAAGTAATGTAACAATAAACAACCCCTGATTAACAAAATATCTACCAATTGTTTGGGAGCCGCGGTAGCATAGTGGTTAGTGCACTGGCTACTTTGCTCAGTGGTCTATGGTTCGATCCCCAGATGAGGTGAGAAATTTTTAGGCCGCAAACGGCTCCTGGGTCGACCCAGCCCCAATTTGGTACCAGAGTGTTAAGGACAATTCTTCCGTTGTCTGAATGTTGTCTAGGGTTTTCCTTATTATAGATATTGCCACCAAAAACTCTGGCCATAACTTTTTTTTGGATAATCGTTCTGGTTTATATTCATATTCGTATTTACTAAACCAACTGTCAGAAACTGTTAACTGTTAATATGTTCAAACTCTTAATCCCAACTTTTAATCATTTCTGGAAGACTTCTGTTTTCAAACGACTTTCACTTTTATTTAACATAGATACTTGCATGAGCTACACATTTGCTCTAATAAAGTTTGACATCTTCACTTAAAATATAGATTCTCTCCTTCAATACACTGTTTATAAATGAGTCCATACATCGGCACAATTCTTCTTCTATCAAGACTAATCTCTTCGTGCTTCCATAGCATATTCATAATTTTCATCCATATATTATATTCTTGCGAAGTCCTCTTGACATATTATCTTCCTTTTTATATCCATATTAATTACAACTTGGTGCCTTCTTGCACATTTCCTTTTCAGTCGGCGATTATATTTTTTCTTTAATATTCATGTCTCTGCATGACGGTTATGATAACCTTGACATATCTTCAAACATCTCTTTTGGCTAATCAAGCCTAATTCTTACCCTGAATTTCACACATCCTGATAAGATGGGTTTGTCCCATAATGAATTAAAATCACACTTGATTTCTGCTTCGAAATCTATAACTTAGACACACTTTGTAAGTAGAATTCTCTACATTTAGATAAGTGGACCACGCCACACAAGCCGACACTCTCTGTGTTCTACACGTAACTATGCACACCACGTCATGCATCGTAACCGTGTGTAGTTATAGTAAATGATCATAGTTATTTTGTGTTTTCGTGAGGCACATCTTGGTGCAGAGCGATCTCTCCAAATACGCTTTCCAAATCGCTTCGCCCCATGATGCGCCCTCAACACAGAGCAACTCTGGGAAGGTTAAGGCGGCCGGCGTGATGCTGACCACATCACCCTTAGTGTGCCGATGGTCAAGAAAATATGGGTTTAACACCATATTCCCAATATGCCTCAATGGGCGTGTAACGGGATCCTTTTTTACCTTTTTTAGTTTGTACAGCTTTGTGCAAACACTTGTTAACAAGGAATACTGCGAAACTTTAACCTCAGCTCAAACCTCCTGACTGGGATCCCCTATATGCTAATTATCTGAATAAAACATCTGGTAATAATAATTAAAACATCCCTCCAGCTTTTTGGGAAAATACTGAAAAGGTGCGCACTGCATCGTTAAAGCTAAATTGAATACCCACCTAAAATGACATGCAAGCATTTTAATCTTTTCATGGTGCACTTTCAGGAAAACATGAAACCTGCGAGTATTGCACCATGAAAGCTAAAATGAACAATCATTAAAAGAATACGCAGGGCTTTCAATTATTTCCTGGTGCATTGACCATATGTCATGATAAGTTTGATTACAAAGATCCAGTAGAATGGAACGGAAAGGAATGAAATGAACATATAAGTATTAATCCCATAACGGCATGCAAAAAGAAATTTAAGGGGAGCGGACTAGCGTCAGATGATCTTCAGTTGCCTCCTCTCATCCACCATCTTGGTCTACTCTGTTCATCCTAACCGTCGGTTATAATTAGGGTATTTAGTGTAATTGTATGTTCAATGTTGTCATATATTCAAATAGATAGTGTCATTTACAATTAAATGCTGTTTGCAATGACAAGTTACATGACAATATATGATAGGAAATTCTATACAGAACGATACAACATGAGGCAATCTGACCATCAGATGTAGTCCCCCCCGTCGATCAAATGTTTCGGCCCCTTATTCTCCTTTACACTGTAAGGGGGGCGGGCCCATCTGGGTCATGACTCCCAATTGTCTCAGCCTCCTGTTGTCTTGTGTAGAAAATGAACCCATTCCACCTTGGTTGCAGCTTTAAAATACACAATTCCGGCAGCCGGAGGCAATTGTGAAAGTAACAAAGTGAAGATAAATTATTGTAATTTGTCTTCTACTTTTTTTTTTGCGGTGGGTTACTTTTCCTTGCCTCCCTGACTCCAAACACTTTGCGACAGTGAAGATATATTATGTCGCCGAAGATTTCCAGCTTCTTCTCCAACGTTATCTGCTTCAGGTTGTTATCCAACTCCTTTGACAAGGCTTCGCCCAGCTGTTCCCAAAGCCCTTTTGCATTGGCAGGTGAAAACTTGATTGCATCTCTTTTCCCGTCCAAGAAGTGTGAGATCATCATCCGGCAGATCAACTTGATTTATTGTTTGCTTACTTCTTATATTACTTTATTGTTTTTCATTACCTTATGATTAGTTAATAGTGGTTTTTGTTTTTGTTGTTTTTATAATGTGGTGTTTCTTTTGGCACATGATGCGCTTTTTGTTTATTAATTTTTAGAACGTTCAGAAATGCAGCAAAAAGAGCACACCATAAATTGCGTCCCCGTAATTTTTGGCGCGTTACGTGCTCGAAAGCATATAATGCACAAGGTACGTTCAGATCTAACGCCAGCACCCAGCCAGCGGCAGGTTTTATGCTGTCTCTGGAGACAACAGAAAGTGAACAAAATTAGAACATATAAATAAACATAACAGACGTCTAGTCTTCTTTGACAGTGGTGAAAAAACATGAGGCTCTGTCTGCACGCGACAGACTGAACTTTGCATTATTCAAGTAGCATTGTATACGTTTACTTTGGCACATTATACTATAGGGATAAGTGCGACTGACAAAATTCCAGATAAATATTAATGGCAAAGTAAATTGACAAAATTTCAAATAACTTTTAATGGCAAAGTAAAGTGACAAATCTCCATATAAATATTAAAGGCAAAGTAAATTGACAGATTTCCACATAAATGTAAAAGGAAAAGTAAATTGTGACAAATTTCCGCATAAACGTAAATGATAAAGTAAATTGAAAAAATTCCACATAAATATTAATGGCAAAGTAAATTGATAAAATTCCACATAAATATTAATGGTAAAACAAATTGAAAAAATTCCACATAAATATTAATGGCAAAGTAAATTGATAAAATTCCACATAAATATTAATGGTAAAATAAATTGAAAAAATTCCACATAAATAGTAATGGTAAAATAAACTGACAACACTTTACATGCATATTAATGGCAGTCGCGAGAGGGTAGATGTTATTGAAAATGTAAGATATCCTGGACAAAAAGATGTATCAGATGATACCAGGATAGTGCCAGATAAGAGACTGGTCTCACCAGAAATACCCCCTTTTCTGAAAAGAATAAGGGTGTAATGACATCAAAGGTAGGATCAAGCTGTATAAACCTCCAGGTATGATGATAGTGTTTGTTCCTAACTGTCTATGGGCTCCCTCTCAGGATCCTCCCTTGAATAATGGTTATTATTATTAAGTGTATTAGCTCTGCTAGGGGATTAATTAATTAATTAAATATGTATCTATATATCAACTAGAACTTTAACTCAATTTAAATAATTCAGCAAGTCTGATGGTACATATTTACAATTTATTTAACCTATACCGTTTATTTTCTCGGTTAGAGGTAGATGTCTCGTACATCAAGAGTCTTCGCACCCCAGAGTCCCACAGAGGTGGATGTCTCGTACAATTATGGTAGTTGCAGGATAAAACCCTCAGGCAATACACACAAGCTGTAACAGGCTGTTAATGGGCATCTAGGTCTGCTAAGAAGATGCGTTGGCAACGTTATATGACTTTTACACTTTTACCGCTCTCTTCTGTTCAGCTGTATTTTCAAATTTTGTGGCCTCAATTCAGCCAAGTTCAAGGACTTATATACTACCGCATCCCCCGTCTCGGAGTGCATGGGCAAACACGGTGTTAAAAATATAAAACTGGGGCGTATTTTTGCCTTCTGTTCAATTAGCAAAATTTTAATTATTCATTATCTTTCTTAATTCTGGGCGGATTTTGGTCATCTAAAGCTTGAGTTATTCTATGAATTATTCTGTATTGATCTATCTACTAATTGGTTAGTTTGCAAAATGCATTTTAATACATGCATGCTTTAACTAGCTAAATTGGGACTAACCTGATGTAACGAAGCCCTTTCGATATTTCTATCTTACTAAAATACTATTCGAGAAAGTTTTTACACCTACCTCTAGCGTAACATTCCCGTTGTTGAATTATATAATCCTTTCCAGTGATACTTCTTTATTCTTTCCAAAATTAAATGGCATTGTACCATCGGTTACACAAAATGGGTCTCTATGTTCAAGCCTAGTACGTTTTACAACACACACCAAGAAGGACGCGTTTCCATTGGCTAGTGTATCAGAGAGTTCTCAACATATGGCGTGCGGTATGGTCAGATTTACTCCTAAGTATACAGAAAACCGGGTTGTGAGACAGACTAAATCACGACAATGGCAAAGTAAATTGACAAACTTCCACATAAATTTATATGGAAAAATAAATTGTGACTGTCACGAACGGTTTATAGAATGAATGTCAGTACTCGTGTTCCGATGGGAGCTAGAGGTATTTATGTAAGTTGTGAGTTGAAGTGAGTGAATGTTAAGTTACTGTGGGCATGAATGCATTACGAGCAGTAAGCACTAATGTCGAGTTCACGGGCATGACTGAGTTGTTGTGAACGAAGTGGTGGTGAAGACTGGGCAATTGTGAAAAGGGTCATGTGTGGAAAGGCATTCGAGAGAGAGATTGGAGCGAGAAAGTATGTTGAGTTATAGTGACATTCGTTCCATTGGATGATGTTCCAATTATGCACCTCATACATTGTGCATTTCTTATGATGCTTGGCCAAAGCGGCAGTCTGCCTGTGTCATTGTGTTTATGATAAAGTTTGTGACATAGAGTCGTCGGATATCGTACCTACGTGTTGGAGTTCAGTGAGTTGATTAGCTGTGAATAACGAGCCATGTTTGTCGCTCCATGTATAATGTAACATACATATATATTTGTCAATGTGTACTCACAGCAAAGCACTTGACTGTGACAAATTTCCACATAAATATGAATGGCAAAGTAAATTGACAAAATTCCAAATAACGTTTAATGGCAAAGTAAATTGACAAATTTCCACATGAATTTAAATGGAAAAGTAAATTGTGACAAATTTTCACATAACTGTAAATGGCAAAGTCAATTGACAAAATTCCACATAAATATTAAAGGCAACGTAAACTGACAAATTTCAACATAAATATTAATGGTAAAGTAAACACGAAAATGCCCATAATATTAAGATGTTAAGATTAAGGAAAAAACGAATCAACAAAAAGAAACTAATAAACAAAACAACACGAGGCAGATGTCAGATTTACGAAACACGATCAAAAGACAACTCGGATGCTTCAACCACAGGCCTGGGACTGTAATAAGCCAGAGCTGACGAAAGCTTTCAACCGCAAAATTCCGGTTTGTTTTCACGAGCGTGACCTTGAAGCTGGCGCTACGTTGTTTATTTTCTTTTTGTCCTTTTTTATATTTTATTATTATTATTTTTTTTTTTTTTTAATTTTGTGTGGAATAGGATAGGCGGCAATGCCAACTCACTTGAACTGCCACACAGCCTTGCTGTTATGACCATCGCTAGTGGTCAATATTGGAAGAGAACCAGAAGATCCGTGGCTAGCTGCCCAAAAAAAAACTATTTATCTTGTTAACGATATAGAGCTACTGCTGCAACCCGCATTATTGATCAGCGCTTCAGTAGGGAGCTTGAAATACATTTGATTAGTGCCGTTAAATGGTTCAGGGAACGATTCCTTGGGGGTTCTAAAGAATTTGTTTTATTGATTGATAGAGTCCGTACCTTGGATATACAATTTTCTTTTATTCTCAGAGTTGCTTACATTTTGCTTACGTTATAATGTTCCTGGTATTGAGAGAGAGAGAGAGAGAGAGAGAGAGAGAGAGAGAGAGAGAGAGATGGGGAGAAGAGAAAGATATACGATAATATGAAGATGGAGACAAAGTTAGGAATATAGCTCATTGGGGTGGAGGGTAGTGAAGACTGACTGCATTCGGAAAAAAGAGATGTTCACATGTAACTAGTCCCGTATAGTAGAGATGTTCACATGTATCCAGTCCCGTATAGTAGAGGTGTTCACATGTATCCAGTCCCGTATAGTAGAGATGTTCACATGTAACTAGTCCCGTATAGTTTCCGGGGGTCGGAAAAGATAATAAACTAAACTCTCAGGATGGCGGGTTTTGAGAGATGGTTCTAGAGGTTTTTTCGAAGGATGTAGGTAATTAATGATCAAAAAAAAACTCACCGTGACAGGGGGAACGTCCCCATTATGATATGGGAGTGCACATGTCCATGTCTACGTTATTGGAATCTAGAATTTCCTCGGGGAAAACAAACAGAACGAATGGGACTGTTGCATCCTCAGGCATGTCGTACAAGGCGATTAATGTGAGGTTGTGCATGAGGTTGGCAACCTCATCATGTCAAACAAATTACTATAGAAACCCCTGCTGCAAATGTTTGGTGCAGACTTCTTGCAAGGGGACCAGCTACTGTGATGGTTCCGTGCTCCACAAGGAGCACACAGGAAAAGAATGATGATGACGATGATCGTCAATAGCAATATAGATACAGTTTCTACTAGAGTTCACTACAACCAGTGTTCGCTGAACACTGAGAAGTACGGTCTGTGTTGGCGTAGCTAGTGAGTCCTTTTTAGTGCAAGATCCTTTTCAGGGCTTTATAGAGATCTGGTAGCTAGCAAATCTTTTTTGAATAACGGCCCTTGATCGTCCTTTTCGTAGGGAGCAACACCAAAACTTTCTCCCTGCAGTTTTCTAGTAATCTATCGGTTACGCTCGCTTAAAGTTAGTCGGGTTTTAGCCTTCCTTTAAAAACCGACACCTTTTACAGGACTTATCGTCCTGTCAGAGACTGAAGTAAGGCATTCAAGCGGGCCCTCATGGGTCAGGAATACTTCTCTGTAGCCAGAAATAATGCTGCAGGAATACAGCTCCCAGCTTCAGGTTTCACTTGATACTTAGCATCATAGCACGTTCCACGAGCCCATTTCCGGCCGAGAGTATATGGCTTAGTGAATGGTGCTGGCTCTCAGGCCCTAAGATCTTAACGATCTCATCTTTTTCAGGTTTCGGTATGGAGATCCTTATCCGTCAACACTTGCTGAGGGAATCCCAACCGAGTGAAATCTGCACGAGGGCTTCTGCGACATGCTTGGCATCTGCGCATGTTAGCTATAGAGTCAGGATAAACCTGTTCCTCCTTTTAGTCCTTTCGAAAGGCCCTAAAATGTCAATCACAACCCGATTCAAATGTGTTCCCACTATTGGCATTTCACCCATGTGGAACACGTCGCTTGGTACAGTGAATAGAGTTTTACTCTCTTAAATTGTTATAACTTAATGGGAAATTGCTGTACTGTTTCGGTACTACAGATATAACCAACGGGCAAGTTTCTAGATTGCCATCCTCAGAAAAAATGTCCCCGTTCCTCGGTTCCCACAAGACGGCTTGTAAAAACATGGGTAACGCAGCTCCCGTTCCTTCTTGGTTTGCCCTCAACTGCTGCCACAATCGGCAACAACAATATCCCCATAACAACTGGGTATGGCTTTGAGTCACATAAATCCACGGACGAACTCCACAAAGTTGGAACGGAGAGCTGGAGACAGACAATACAAGAACATGAATAAAGATATGGAGTAATCCCCAACAGGTTGGGAAGACATTCCACTGTTAATAAGCATCCGATGCGTTTCGGCTCGGAGGGCTTGGCATGCCCGTTTTTGGCTACGCTGCCATGAAGGACGGTCGGTTGATCAGACCTGTGTTCTTGTAGAACTTGGATTTTTCAGGAGGGAGGGTTTTGAAAGGTATTGATTGATTGATTGATTGATTGATATTTTCTCCGAAAATTTCTTGTCGGTTTTCGTTTTATGGCCGTAGTTCACCCAGCGCATCCACTTTTAGATCAAGTTTTAATAGGACTTGTTTTATTTGTTCTGTTAAAAACAAATTTTATTGATAAGAGGGATTAGGCACTTTGTCAGAAACCCTTTTGAAAGAGAATACCAAACTTGCGAAACACAAGCGCGATTACAAATAGAAGATTGGCTGCTTCCCCAGTTTGGCGTACATCAATGCCTGGGAAAACAAACATGTGCAATTTTGTATTTTTCTAACCATGTGTCAATCTTTGCATTAGGAAAGGGTATGAAAAGACATAGTAGAATGAATAAGGAACTCTGAATTTACGAAGAACCAACTCGTGCTGTCTCTGTTTTCGCGCTCAATGCTCGTGATCCTTCTGTTGCTTTTTTCCACTATCATGTCCACTTTATAGTTCAGCTGCTTTCATTTTCCCCATCCATTTCTGTGAGGAGTTGTCATTGCCCTACTGTATATGACTGAGACTTACAAAATAAACCACTTACGAGAAAAAAATTTCAAAAATCCGTCCTCCAGTCCACTGTTTTAATACGCGTAAAGTGATTTCCGTTGCTACTAGCGACCGTTTTCCCATGGCAAAATTACAGAGAAAAATAATCCCTTAATTTATTCCACTAAGTTTAAACCAGTCTAGCAAGTTTACCACTGAAACAGTTTTAGCTTTGTTCCGAAAATTAATACCAGTATTCCTGCTTCAGTACGTGTTTTGCTGCTATAGTTTCTATATTCACAAAAACATTTAATCATTTTTGTTTGATGAATCAACTGTTATGTTGCATTTTATTTATTTATTTATTTTTTTATTATGGATGGAGAAATACGGCAAGTAGTATACATTTTCTTGTGTCTCAATAAGACGTTCAAAAATCCACCGAGAACCCACTAGATTTCTACAGGGTGTTTTTGCATATATGAAATCTTCGAAATTTAGAAAAATAGATTCCACGAGTGGTGAGATGAAGACTGTGGCGTATAACTCACTAATACGACGGCTTTTTTATATTTCATATTTCTATCTACTCACGCACGCCATTTTGCAGGAATAGAGGACAAAAAAAACATATACTGTTAGGGATCTTAGATTAGCCCAACACCCCGTTACTAATGAGTAGATTCTTTCATTTAGCAATTATAACTTATGCAGCCAAAACTCTATTCTACAGAACGTTGTCTTCACACCTCAATCCATGCATGGCCACACTGAAATACCTGAGGCATCTGGGGAACCATACTAATTTCTAGGACCTTCACACCCGAAAAATTGCGTGTTTCACTATTCAATTAGTGCAGGACATTGCAAGAATCCAGGCAATCTAACGCTCACCGATTCTGAACAATGCAGTCACAATTTTGAACGTAATAGACAATTTGAACATGTATCACTTTAAATATGAAATTTACATTTATTTTGTCTCATATGAAAATTGAGGTATGTATTGTCAGACCCGTGTTCAGCATTCGGAGTAATGCAATACATTTTTGAATCGTAAAAAGGCGAATGAATGCGCCTTGAGCCCTAAAGTGCTTAAAAAATATAACGATGTTTTTGGTTTATGTTTTTCATTTTTAATATTAATATACCACAATCAGAATTACTAAGAACGTTAAACCAATGAAGAAATCAATGCAATAAGAGAAATAGCAGACAAATAACAGCTACGTTATACTTATTTAGTAGACGCGCTGCAATATCTCAGACCACCGTCTACACTGCGTTGTCCTAGCCTAAAAACCAAAGTCTGTGCATCTATGTCCCAATCGAACGCTCTGACCCGGGAAAACTGCAGACGTAATGTGTAAACCTAGACCAACATCATGATTTTTCCTTTCAAAAAACCCACGTGACAAGGATGCTTGAAGAATGATGGATGAATATCGAGCATCTTCCGTTTAACTCAACCGTGTGTTTCATTTGAGCTACCACAAATTACGCTAGTTTCCAGTTATGCAGCTTTGGCTTCCTTGCAGGAAGAAATGAAAGCAAAGAAAAGTAACATGCACACACAGCATTCACGTGCTTTTGCAGGGGTGGTTTATGAAGCAATCATTTTCACGTGATCAGGTGGCCAGCCACATGCACAACTTCACTTTAGTCGACTGTCAGATCTAGATCGTCAAGAGCTATAGGACTTTAGGGTAACAAGAGTCACCTCGGCAGGTTTCTGTTGCAATGAGCGTACATGTCGCCACAATTGTCGTGTGCAGAACCGATTCAACTAAACCACCCTCACTGTTGACCTTGACAGACGCGGCAGATTGAGGGTCACGACAGCAGCGCAAGATCGACGTGATGTACGGCAGTACAGGAAGGATCTACACTAGGACTTTTTTTTCACTTAAGATGTTTGCTATTTTCCTTTGTGTAGCACACCCCTTTCAACCATTTACCATATACATGGAACTGTTGGTTTTATCAGGACGTCTTTTTAGTTTAGTCTGCTATTTTCTTGATTGTGTTTATTATACGTTTTGTACTTTTTTTTTTTTAAATGTTGCCTACTTCTGGCGAGGCGCGTACCTTTTAACCCTATTTGGTTATATCAGAGCGCATTTACAATTTTTTTAAAAAGTCAACTCTGTTGACTGCTAAACCGATCAACGTTGATAGATACTGAAAAGGACCAACATTATCTGCTAGCAAGGGACCCAAAGATGCAGCAATAGAGAATGCAGTCAGCGACCCATAGCTTGACTGCTTGCGCCAGGGTCAGCGAACCAGAGCTGACCAAGACTCTACTCCACCTCCAAGTGGTGGTCCTGGAAACAGGCTGCATCACTGCAGTCTGGCTGAGAGAGTAAGGATCGAAGAGGGAAGGCAAACCCGGTCCCAAAAAAGGCCGTGCTGAAGTTGGATGTGTCGGCCGAAAGGCGCAGATATCGCAGCTTTGCTGTAAACAGACACAACGCAACCAACCGTCCTTTTCAGGACGAACGAGGAAGAGGAAGAAGAATCTGCTAGCATAAAGCCCTAAAAAGGACTCGCCAGCTGCGTCAACGCCCGAGCTGGTCTGTTATATTGAATAATTGAACAGCAAAAATTACGTTCTGTAATGTATTATTCCTCACGATGGGGTTTTTACTTTTTGGTTAATAATTCAGTTTCTTGTGTTGTTCAGAAGCATACTTGTATTTATACTGGCATGAATTTAATACTGGTTTGGGGTTTATGTATGTACTTTTTCAACTGGGTTGTGTTATTCCTTTCTGATGACGTTGCTTTGTTACTACTGTTAGCATTGTAAGATAATTACGAGTTTACTTTCAGAATATTTATATATTTTTGTCATTCCTCCTGCCGTCTTTTAGATTGTTCCTTTTGTTTTGACACCAGGACGCCCCCGCCACTGCCAGCATGACAGATCACTCATTGAGCGCACTGGACAAAGACGGCTGCTTGCAGCATACCCCTACTACTGCTGCCCAGCTCAGCATCAATATTCTGCTTTATTCAGCCCGCTGTCACGACTTAAAACCAACTTACCACTTATGGGACGCCTTGCAGGGGTAGCTCAACCGGTAAAATCCGCGGCCAACTACGAACGCGTATGTAGATAGAGCCGGTCTGTATTTGATGCCCCTGGGGGACACTTAAGATATTGAAATGATCCGGGCCTTGGCGGAAAAAAAGGTCATTGGCCCCTGATTTTTGATTCCACATGGATTAGGTTATGTTCGAGTAGGAGGTTCGGGTAAAGTGAAACCCCCCATCAACAGCCCTCAAGCAGTGCCCACAGTGTGCAGCTCTCACTTCGCCCCTGTGTTATGATGTTTATAAGAAGAAAATGAAGAATAAGTGGAATAAGTCAAAGAAAACAACGGGTGTCGACGACGAGAGAGAAAGAAAAAGAAAAAGAAAATGAGCAAGGCAGAATAAGAAAAATTACTACAAACAGAAGTAATGCAGAAGTAATAAGTCATCTATACATCTTACGGTAGTTTAACAAAGTTTATTCAATTAAAAGCAATTGTTCCTACACAAATTACAGCGAAAACAAAATAAGCAAACATAAGGCTTCTATTATTCCTTCCTATTTGCTTGTTTAATTTTCATCCTATCTGATATTTTCTCACTACATACATTCTCATATACACGGCCATATTCAGGCTACACCCAACAGGTCTCTTCTTTCAGTCTGCTTTAAACAAAAAGACCTTGTGTTAAGCCATTCTCGCTGATTAAAATTTAACTTACAGTACTCACACACATACGAACCTGTCATACAGAACACCATAATTTTCTAATGCGAATTTCATTTATGCTAATAATTACTTTAACATCGTAATACTTCACTTACACAGAATGACTACAGCCATCTAAACAGATACCAACAGACCACCATTTTCCGCCTGAGAACTGGCCATTGCAGATTACTTGGCCATCTCTATCGCCTCAAGATATCCCACACAAATGAATGTCCATGTGGAACTGGAATCCAGACCCCAGAACACATTCTCCAGAACTGCCCAACCCATGATGACCCGCGACGTGTGACCTGGCCAAGGGATGCTGAGCTCCAGCAGAAGCTATGGGGCTGCCGAGCCAACCTGGTAAAGACTGTGGACTTCGTCCTGGCGACAGGGCTGCAGATTTAGTATGACTACAAACTGAACGTAGAAGAAGAACTACAGACAGATAACAGTATCAAGACCTGACGGCTTAACTATACTAGATGGCAAATAGTCACGTAAACTTTATTTAGCTCCCTTGTGTGTTTGCTACATCTTGGATTTATCTACAGAATGTTTGTATATATGGCTTTATTAGCTACAGAATGTTTGTATATATGGCTTTATTAGCTACAGAATGTGTATGCATGTGTATCTATGGTTTATAAGATACAAAATGTTTGTACATTTTGACTTCATGAAGTAAAGCGTGTGTGTACGTCTTGGTTTTATAAGCTACAGAATGTTTGTTACATCCTGGCTAATTCTGCAGAATTTTTGGTACATCTCGGCTTCATAACCTACAGAATATATGTTACATCTTGTCTTTACACGCTACAGAATGTTTGTTACATCCTGTCTTTATGTCATGAAATATTCAAATCCACATATATAAATTATTAGGTAAATATGAAGCCTAACAAATAAAATTAATAAAGAGAAGAGCAATGGTAAAATAACAGTGCTGTCACAAAGAATGTACTCGAAATCCCCCTTGTTTTCTGCTTCGTCTGCAAATTGTAACGCTTTCACGTTGATATAAAAGCTTACTGTATTATTACCCGCCTTCTTCAATGAAACGTGTGCTGCATTTCTAAGAAAAACATTGAGACGTACTGCGTAATGACCTAAATTAATCCTAACATTAATTATATTACGTTACCAAAACGAACGAACAGATGGACAAAAGGATAGCGAGAGGGGAGGGCTGAAAATCAGGAACGCATGCAACACGCGACGCGCGATATACAAATGCTGGCATCACGCGTGTAAGTCTACAAGCACTAACTTTTTCAGACGGACAGTGATAAAATACACTACCCTTTCCCAGAGTTAGGTTTATAAATCATAACAAACTCTTATTAGAAAAGACAACATTAGATGGGTTTACGTTTGAACACATAACAGTACCCAGACAGCACATCTTCGAAACAGGAGGTAGAAGAAATTGCATATTTTGAACGCAGCCACGTAGCTCCTTTAAATTAGTATTTTTGGGTTCCTTAGGGCTTGCTGACAAATAATATGTAAAACGGTACGCAAATAGTCCAGGAATTAATAAATTATACCCAAAATAAAATATTGGGGGTGCCTGACAGCATAAAATCATTTCTGCTCATAAGATTTTTTTTTAACGTGTTTGAAAAAAATTTACGTTACAGAAATAGCCTACCATGTAAACTCCAAATTGATTGGAGCGCAACAAATGAAAGCCTAACCACGATTGGTCGGGCTATAAATACTATCTTGGTTGTTAGGGGAGACGGGAAAAGATAACATTTTTTCAAACACTTGTCGAAACGTGGCTCATTGGCCAGTCTCGCTGATATACACACTTGGGAGCGTTAGTTCGAAACCACTTGTTTAAATACACTTGATAAAGCATCAGTGCGTTGAAGCCAGCTTATATTTGGCTCAATAAAAGCCTGGAAGATAAGCAGATGGAAATTTGTGCCAGTTTGTGCCAGAATTCATTGCTAATCAACGTATCTGTGTTATTCGTATGAATTGTGGGACAGTGGTCTTGATGGTACTGAGCAGCATCTGGTCAGAGATTTGCTGAATCCAGTGTCGGACAGCATACTCCTTGGTCTTTTTAGCTATCAGTGAGGTGTCTCCTGAGCCCAGAGGAGAATTCGAGCAGAGGAGTCCTTTCCTGCCGCCATCACTCAAGATAAGCAGAGTTGGCCAGCTGAGCTCAACATTATGTCCCCTCATCTTGAACTGACTTTTTTAAAATTAACATTAAGAGGGGAATTTACTTGTCTTAAAATCAGGAACTGTGAACATCTCCAATACTGGTCCCTAAAGACAAACTATTGAAGTCATGATGACAAATACCAACAGAGCTTGAACAAAACAAAACCAGTATTACCTCATTTTACTACTACACAACTGACACACATAGAACATTTGTACTAATATATGTCACTACAATATTCATATTAAATACATTCTGTACATAACTTGTAATTTAAATTGATTGTGATTCCTGGTTCCCTTGTAGTTGAATCAGGACACATATTCATTCATGCCAGTAATGAATACATATTGTTATTCCAAAGTTTATCAGTGACTCTTTTAAGATATCTTTGTAGAGTGTTATATGTATGTGAGTGTCACAGTGTTGTCAAGAGTAGTGGATTAAATTAAATTGTTTATCTGTCTGTTGTTGTGACTTACACTTCACCATACTCATACCCTAGACACATAACGTAGCATCACACTATTCCAGAATAATTCTGACTGAGATATATAGATATGTGGTAGCAAGTAAGGTTATCTATAATACACTACTCTTAATAGATATAGATACCTTCACAGCTGATCTCAGTCAGTACACTAAGTTCCCTATAAGTATTTATAACATCCCACTTCACCACATATATTGGGGGCTCGTCCGGGATTTTGAATCTTTAACTATTAAAAATATTGGGGGTAATTCACTTCAGGGAATATAAGAATTAAAAGGTATCCTTGGGTGGAATTAAATAAAGTTGAGCTCACGGTGCCTGTGTTGTCCATTAGATATATAGTTAGAAATTGAATTGTTGGGTAGACATTATAAAAAGTTACCTGATAGACAATGGCGGACCTGGCCAAATTTCGATCTGCTGCGGTTCAGACTGCAAAAGAGTTAGGATTAGATGGGCAAGTTATGGTTGCCTATGTTACTACGGAATGTGACAAATTTATTGAACGCGAAGAAAGAAGGTTTGAAGCCGAAGAAAGTTAGAGGCTGACAGGGAAATTAAGAAGTTACAATTTGAAGCTGAGGCTGAGACTAAGAGGTTGCAAGCTGAGGCTGAGACTAAGAGGTTGCAGATTGAGGCTGACAAAGAGACTAAGAAATTGGAGGCAGAAAGAGAAGACAAACGATTGGCTGCAGAAAGGGAAGAGAGGAAATTAGCTGCAGAAAGGGAAGCAGAAGATAAAAGATTACAAAGGGAACATGAGTTACGACTAAGGGAGTTTGAGTTTCAAGGCCATGCTCCTGAAAATGGTGCCAGTCCCTTTGCCTCTGATGCTACGGTTACTCAAGGAGCCTCAATCTCAGCTATGAATTTTCATTTAGATCATTTTGTTGAGAAAGACGATGATATTGAGAGCTATATAAATAGGTATGAGCTATTAGCTACCACGTATGGGTTGGAGAGAGAAAGGTGGAGCTTAAAGTTATCTCAGGGACTTCGTGGGGCAGCTTATGAAGTTTTTGCAAAAATGAGCAGAGGTGATCAGGAAAATTATGACATGCTAAAGCAGGCTCTTTTGTTAAGATATGAAAAGAATGCAGAATTTTATAGGAAAAAATTTAGGAATGCTAAACTACTGTCAGGTGAAACCTATCACCAGTTCTCTGCACGAATAGAGACATACTTGGAGAAATGGACTTCTCTGGGGAAAACCCAAGATCTTAAGGAAATGGTCCTTATAGAGCAATTAAGAGAGTCCATGGCTCCAGACCTGAGAAAGTTTCTCATGGAACAAGGTGCAGAGAGGCTGGATGAGTTGCTAAATGTTGCTGAAAGGTATCAAGCAGCTCAAGCAGAGGTAACAGGTAATAAAAAGAAACAGGTGGACAACTTTAGGGCACCACAGAACTTTAATAAATTTGATCCTAGGGATCAAAATAAAGGTAAGCACCAATTTGATAGGCCACGGTATGAAAATAAAAATAAATTCCCACAATTCGATGAAAGGAAATATGATGAAAGAAAATCTTTCAACCAAGGAAAAAGGTGGTGTAAGAATTGTCAGATGGACAATCATGACACTGACCGTTGTAGAAGGAAACCTGTGTATATGGCAACCCTTCAGGTCAGGTCGACCTCAAGACAGGAGGAGGATATTATGTTAGATACCACTCCAGAAGAGATGAGGAAGGCACAGGCTGAGGATAAAACACTCAAGCCTTGTTTCAGAAAATTGTCAACTTGTCATACAACTCCAGGCAAGGGAGATTTTTACATGAAAAACAAGTTGATGTATAGGAAGACTGGAGCTAGATCCAATGGTCACGGACAGCTGGTTCTTCCAAAAAGATATAGGGCAGACTTAATAAGGAGCCTACATGTGAAACCAGATGGGGACCATGAGAAGATAGGTACCATCATTCAAAAGGTGGCTCACAATTATTATTGGCCCAAAGCAAGATGGGACATTGAAAATTTTGTAGAAAGGTGTAGCATAGCACATGAGGGAACACCCACAAGTGGGAACATGGATCAGGACCTGGACACGCCACGGGGCAAAATTAGGCCTGATAATAGAAAGAAATATAGATTTGATAAAGTGGACCAAATGGAATGGGAAGCCCCTTTTCACGGACAAGCTTCACTTAACTGTTTTACAATGGCCACTATGCGGAGAGTGCAAAAAGATGTCTTACCCCAGGATAAGCCGACAATCCCTCAATCGGACTTAAACAAACTGGAGGAAGAAGATGTAGAGAGGAAATCTCTCATCAAGAATTTTAAGAGGGGAGAAAGCCCCAAAAGAAAAATTGGTAGCGGTCGTTTTGTGAATGATAATTCTGGGAGGAAAAATCATCACTATAAAGCTTCAAGTGGAAGAGACCATACCGGTGCATGGACAAATAGGTCCACACAATAAAGGTCCACTCGAAGCTATGTTAAGAACGTGGACTGATGAAAAGGCAGAGGAAAACATTACATCTTCATACCAATATGTGAATGAGCTGACCACTCGGTTGAAAACTGGCTGGAAACTTGCCAATGAAAATTTGAAACAAGCCAGGAAGAAACATGCTGCCTATTATAACAGGAAGGCGAAAGACAGAAATTTGGCTGTGGGAGAGAAGGTACTGCTTCTTTTGCCCGGGAGTCAGAATAAGTTACAAATTGGATGGCAGGGTCCATATACAGTTCTAGAGAAGGTGTCTAGAACAAATTATAAGATAGATAAGAAGGGGAAAGAAAAAGTCTATCATGTGAATCTCCTGAAGAAATATTTGGAAAGAGAACATCAGGAAGAGACACACTTGTTGACCTTGTCCATCGCCATGGAGATGAAAAAGGAACCACTTTCATCATTTGAATATCCATTACACCCCTGTGAGACAGCAGCACAGGTGAAAATCAGTACACATTTAACGAAAACTCAGAAAGAGAGAGTGCAACAGGTTCTAAATAATCATGCAGAGGTGTTAACAGACCGACCAGGGCATACAAACCTATTGGAATATGATATGAAACTCATAGACTCCACACCTGTCTGTATGAAACCATATTCGATTCCGTTTGCTAAGGAAAAAGCTTTGAAGGAAGAGATAGACTATCTATTGAAGGAAGGAATTATTTCGCACAGTGAGTCGTCGTATAGTTCCGGTGTTGTACTTTTAAGGAAGCCCTCTGGAGAACATAGACTCTGTATAGATTACAGGAGACTGAATGCTATTACAGAAGGACAGGTGGATCCATTGCCGGATACAAATCAGCTGTTTGCCAGACTAAATAAAGCTAAATATTTCTCAAAAGTGGATCTGAGTAAAGGATACTATCAGATTCCAGTAAAGCCTGAGGTTAGACCATACCTAGCTTTTAGTACCTCAGAAGGACACTATGAGTTTTAATAGATTGCCATTTGGATTGAAGAATGCGCCTAGTGTCTTCTCTAGAATGATGAGAAAATTATTGGATCCTCTGAATAATCCCTGTATAACAAATTTTATGGATGATATCCTTATAGCAACAGAAACATTTGAGGAACATATTGACTCTCTGAACATGCTGTTTGATCGACTTAGGGAGGCAAATTTAACAGCCCGACCAACCAAATGTTGCGTTGGATGTAAAGAATTGGAATTTTTGGGACACACAGTTTATCAGGGAAACATGACCCCTGACCCAAAGAATTTAGAGAAACTACAGAAAGCCCCGAGACCACAAACCAAGAAGGACGTGAGATCCTTTGTCTCATTATGTGGTTTCTACCAGAAGTATATCAAAAACTTTAATTCCATATGTGCACCTTTAACGGAATTGACACGTAAAAGACATCCAGATCGCATTACATGGACACCACAATGTGAAATGACTTACCAAGAATTGAAGGAAAAGCTCACAAGTAAACCCATTTTGAAATTACCTGACTTAAGTCAAGAATTCATTGTAAGGACGGATGCAAGTAATATTGGGTTAGGTGCAACTTTACTACAGAAATCAGATGCATTGGATGGGGAATTAAACCCAGTGGCATATGCTAGTAGAAAGTTGAATAAAGCTGAAATCAACTACTCAACTAGCGAAAAAGAATGTCTTGCAGTAATATGGGCAATAAAGAAATTCAATATTTATCTATATGGGAAGGCATTTAAGTTGCAAACTGACCACAAACCTTTATCGTTCTTAGCACAGGCTAAGCATGAGAACTCTAGGTTACTCCGATGGTCTTTGCTTCTGGCTCCATATAATTTTAGCATTGAATATATATCTGGAAAAACCAATCTGGGAGCGGATTTTTTAAGCCGCCATCCGTGTGATGAGAATCACCGTAAACCCCAGAAATAATAATAAATTTCTCTATGTGTATATAGAATAAAGGACTGACATATAATGTCTGTTTTAAGAGGGGAGGTGTCATGAAATATTCAAATCCACATATATAAATTATTAGGTAAATATGAAGCCTAACAAATAAAATTAATAAAGAGAAGAGCAATGGTAAAATAACAGTGCTGTCACAAAGAATGTACTCGAAATCCCCCTTGTTTTCTGCTTCGTCTGCAAATTGTAACGCTTTCACGTTGATATAAAAGCTTACTGTATTATTACCCGCCTTCTTCAATGAAACGTGTGCTGCATTTCTAAGAAAAACATTGAGACGTACTGCGTAATGACCTAAATTAATCCTAACATTAATTATATTACGTTACCAAAACGAACGAACAGATGGACAAAAGGATAGCGAGAGGGGAGGGCTGAAAATCAGGAACGCATGCAACACGCGACGCGCGATATACAAATGCTGGCATCACGCGTGTAAGTCTACAAGCACTAACTTTTTCAGACGGACAGTGATAAAATACACTACCCTTTCCCAGAGTTAGGTTTATAAATCATAACAAACTCTTATTAGAAAAGACAACATTAGATGGGTTTACGTTTGAACACATAACAGTACCCAGACAGCACATCTTCGAAACAGGAGGTAGAAGAAATTGCATATTTTGAACGCAGCCACGTAGCTCCTTTAAATTAGTATTTTTGGGTTCCTTAGGGCTTGCTGACAAATAATATGTAAAACGTTACGCAAATAGTCCAGGAATTAATAAATTATACCCAAAATAAAATATTGGGGGTGCCTGACAGCATAAAATCATTTCTGCTCATAAGATTTTTTTTTAACGTGTTTGAAAAAAATTTACGTTACAGAAATAGCCTACCATGTAAACTCCAAATTGATTGGAGCGCAACAAATGAAAGCCTAACCACGATTGGTCGGGCTATAAATACTATCTTGGTTGTTAGGGGAGACGGGAAAAGATAACATTTTTTCAAACACTTGTCGAAACGTGGCTCATTGGCCAGTCTCGCTGATATACACACTTGGGAGCGTTAGTTCGAAACCACTTGTTTAAATACACTTGATAAAGCATCAGTGCGTTGAAGCCAGCTTATATTTGGCTCAATAAAAGCCTGGAAGATAAGCAGATGGAAATTTGTGCCAGTTTGTGCCAGAATTCATTGCTAATCAACGTATCTGTGTTATTCGTATGAATTGTGGGACAGTGGTCTTGATGGTACTGAGCAGCATCTGGTCAGAGATTTGCTGAATCCAGTGTCGGACAGCATACTCCTTGGTCTTTTTTTAGCTATCAGTGAGGTGTCTCCTGAGCCCAGAGGAGAATTCGAGCAGAGGAGTCCTTTCCTGCCGCCATCACTCAAGATAAGCAGAGTTGGCCAGCTGAGCTCAACATTATGTCCCCTCATCTTGAACTGACTTTTTAAAATTAACATTAAGAGGGGAATTTACTTGTCTTAAAATCAGGAACTGTGAACATCTCCAATACTGGTCCCTAAAGACAAACTATTGAAGTCATGATGACAAATACCAACAGAGCTTGAACAAAACAAAACCAGTATTACCTCATTTTACTACTACACAACTGACACACATAGAACATTTGTACTAATATATGTCACTACAATATTCATATTAAATACATTCTGTACATAACTTGTAATTTAAATTGATTGTGATTCCTGGTTCCCTTGTAGTTGAATCAGGACACATATTCATTCATGCCAGTAATGAATACATATTGTTATTCGAAAGTTTATCAGTGACTCTTTTAAGATATCTTTGTAGAGTGTTATATGTATGTGAGTGTCACAGTGTTGTCAAGAGTAGTGGATTAAATTAAATTGTTTATCTGTCTGTTGTTGTGACTTACACTTCACCATACTCATACCCTAGACACATAACGTAGCATCACACTATTCCAGAATAATTCTGACTGAGATATATTGATATGTGGTAGCAAGTAAGGTTATCTATAATACACTACTCTTAATAGATATAGATACCTTCACAGCTGATCTCAGTCAGTACACTAAGTTCCCTATAAGTATTTATAACATCCCACTTCACCACACTTTACAAGCTACAGAATGTTTGTTACATCTTGTCTTTACACGTTATAGAATATTTGTTACATCTTTACAAGCTACAGAATGTTTGTTACATCTTGTCTTTACACGCTACAGAATATTTGTAGCATCTTGTCTTTACACGCTACAGAATGTTTGTTACATCTTGTCTTTACACGCTACAGAATGTTTGTTACATCTTGTCTTTACACGCTACAGAATATTTGTTACATCTTGTCCTTACACGTTACAGAATGTTTGTTACATCTTGTCTTTACACGCTACAGAATATTTGTAGCATCTTGTCTTTACACGCCACAGAATGTTTGTTAAATTTTGTCTTTACATGCTACAGAATGTTTGTTACATTTTGTCTTTACACGCTTCAGAATATATGTTACATCTAGTCTTTACACGTTATAGAATGTTTGTTACATCTAAGCTTTAAACGCTACAGAATGTTTGTTACATCTTGGTTTTACACGCTACAGGATATTTGTACACCTTGGTTTTGTAAGTTGTATATATTTGTACATCATGGCTTTATAAGGAACAACATGTTTGTACGTCTTGGCTTTATAAGTTACAGAATGTTTGATTATCTTGGCTTCACAAGCTACGAAAAGGACTTTCCATGTATATTTCGTCTTCTTGTTTCTTTTTGGCCTTCTTATTTATGGCGGTAAGCCACAACAGTAGTAACCTGCATCTAAGTACTTCCCGTGTTCTTGATAGGGATGGTTTCTGGAGCAAATAGTTTTGCATGATAACTTTGAAAACCCAATGCACAAGGTATGTCTGTGTTTGTATTTACTTTCTTACATTCCTCATTATGAGTCCCGCTTCTCGAGATCGGGTTTCGACAGTTTGATCTTGTTCAGGAAATCCTAGATCTTCCTTTGTGGTCTTTCCCTTGAGGTTCCATGTTAATGATTGCCCCTCTGTATTTTACTTTCCCATACAGGATGCCCGCATCAACGCATTCATATTTAACATGAGGAGGTTGTCGGACCCATGTACAACCTCATACTGTTGATTCTCAGGACATGCCTGAGCAGTAGAGATATTCTTTCTTTGTCTCCTCAGAGATTCCCGGGAAGAATACGGGGCATTACGGGACATTACATTCTTACACTCGCTCTAACATTTTCTGGCTTTCAAAACTGGCAACAAATTATATGCATAGATGCTTAGTTTTGCAAGAAAAACAAGTTACAACACAGAGTTACAAATACGTTTACAATAACAATGTTCATTGCATTCTAAGAAAAAGCTAAATATTCTTTGCTAGAAATAAAAAGTTCTGCCTATTTCAAGAACGTCTTAACTCCACTTTAGCTCTATGATGCATGCACGTTTCACGGATTTACGATTTAAAAAGTTTGAAACCCATACCCAGTATACTTATCACACCAGACATGTGTCAGTTCCTAACCCAAGGTTAGCTGTAAAGGATAACCAGTATATTCTGCCTTTGGCCGTTATGGTGCACCTCCACCAGGGCAGGATTACTTTCCAATTAATCCTTTAGTGTTCCCTCAGGCATACATTAGTGTCGAGTTATTTGATAATTAGCCTTCAAACCTTTTAAGTACAATGGTATTCAATAACAAAATATCTATTTATGTAGCCCTTTTTTTCCTATCTGTTTTGCTCCTTATTTCCACTACCTAATTTATTTGTCTATTCTCTTTCTGCTATATGTGCACTATTATTACAGCACGAAAATCCCATTAAAAATTAATACTTCAAAATACATCGTATATAACATTACATTGAGACTACCGAAGGTTGCATTGGAATTTTGTTCGGGAATGAGTGGTTACTGAAGATGAAGGATGAACGCTGACAGTGACAGGCGATGAAATTATGTATTGCGTTTTTCATTATTACTTATTGTTTTAAAAAAGAACAACTCTTTACTTCGAAAGTTATATTAATTCCAAGCTCATATTAATACAAACACGAATTACAATAAGCATTTATATTTGAATGTTTGAATATAGACCCGATATTCCACTTTGTTATAACGTTGCTGAAGTTTAGTGGATGAAAGGTGATATCTACAGCATATGAGACTCAATCTACCAGCTTAATAGACACTAGCAGACCATCATTTTCCGCCTGAGAACTGGCCACTGCAGATTACAAGGTCACCTTTATTGCCACAGGATATCTCATACAGATGAATGTACATGAGGAACCAGAATTCAGACCTCTGAACACAGTCTCCAAAACTGCCTAACCTATGATGACCCACGACGCCTGACCTGGCCAGTGGGTGCTGAGCTCAAGCACAAGCTATGGGGCTGCCGCGCTGACCTGGAAAAGACGGTGGACTTCGTCCTGATTTAGTATTAGTACATACTGAAGAAGAAGAGGTGAAGTTTACTGGATTAGAAAAAAAAACTTGTGAAATACCTTGAAGTTTTGATAGAGCAACAT
Source organism: Oreohelix idahoensis (assembly GCA_024509875.1). Taxonomy (NCBI): domain Eukaryota; kingdom Metazoa; phylum Mollusca; class Gastropoda; order Stylommatophora; family Oreohelicidae; genus Oreohelix; species Oreohelix idahoensis. The sequence goes on from JAMPIV010005959.1 coordinate 114,563, forward strand.
GATATGATGTTTGCCGAAGATCAAGGTATTTACCTTATGAGTTTTAAGTGTCAGCCGACAAAACCCAACATCATCTCCGCACAGTTCATCACTTCCCTCGAAATATGATAAACGACAAAATGAAATGTACATGTATACTAGTTTTAAAGGATAAGGAGATCAAATAATATTTGGAAACAAAAATACCCGGCTTAAACAAAATAACATTAAACATCAAATGTGGCGTCTCGCACTCCCCCCCCCCCCCCCCCCCCCCCCCCCCCCCCCCCCCCAGGAGCCGATCAGGTTATTCAGTCAAAATCCCGGTCGCTGCCACTTCTTCAAATGGCTACGCCCAGGCTTGAACCTTGAACACCTGATCCCCAGCCCGGCCCCCAATTTATGCGACGATAAGGTTTGCTGCTCTTCTACAGGGGGGGGGGGGGGGGGGTATTGATAGTGACTCCTTGCTACAATTCTACAGGGGGGTATTGAAAGTGACTCCTTGCTACAATTCTACAGGGGGGTATTGAAAGTGACTCCTTGCTACAATTCTACAGGGGGGTATTGAAAGTGACTCCTTACTACAATTCTACAGGGGGGTATTGAAAGTGACTCCTTACTACAATTCTACAGGGGGGGGGGGGGGGATTGAAAGTGACTCCTTGCTACAATTCTACAGGGGGGGGGGTTGCTATTCTAAAGTGTACTGACTCTTGCTACAATTCTACAGGGGGGGGGTATTGAAAGTGACTCCTTGCTACAATTCTACAGGGGGTATTGAAAGTGACTCCTTGCTACAATTCTACAGGGGGGTATTGAAAGTGACTCCTTGCTACAATTCTACAGGGGGGTATTGAAACTCACTTGCTACAATTCTACCGGGGGGTATTGAAAGTGGACTCCTTGCTACAATTCTAGGGGGGGGTGGGGGGGGGGTATTGAAAGTGACCCCTTGCTACAATTCTCCAGGGGGGTATTGAAAGTGACTCCTTGCTACAATTCCTACAGGGGTTCAACATGGGTATAGACAGTGACTACCTTGCTACAATTCT